>JAQQPU010003605.1:15931-49171 GCA_029168905.1 Artemia sp. Kazakhstan ARC1039 | reverse complement strand
CTGTCTATTAAAAGGATTTTATCCCTATTTGAACTTTTATTTATCGTCATGGAAAGGCAGTGTGGTCTCCGAAATTATCTACGGCGTAATATTATTATATTACAGCGGTTTGGTGCTTAAGTGAGTTGTTAGTAGTAGTAGTAGTAATATTCCTTCACGAGTTTCTTTAAATTTATAAAGAATTTTGTAATAGTCGATATTGAAAAAGTCGAAAAATTGAAAAATCAGTCGAAAATCCAGATTTCGCTTATCCAGCCGGATTTCAATTCGTCCAATGGAGAAAGAAGTCTTGCATCGTCATCCAGTATTCAATTATCTTCTATTTTGATTCAAGTATGAATTTTTGTTTTTTTGTCTTGCAAAATTATTTTGAAAAAAAAAAGATCACTTTTCAGTCTTCCAGGGAAAATTTTTAAAAGAAATGTTTCATTTAGGACGTCCCTCAACCATTTGGAACGTCTTAGCAATGAGACAAAACGCTACTCAAATTAGTTTACTTTATTAGTTTATTTCATTATTGTGTTTTTCTTAATTTATAGGTATTATTTTAAACTTTTCAGTCTAAACCATTTTTTTATATTCTAAAGTATTATTATTATTGTGATTTATAATTATTTCTAAGCTGAGCAGAATAAAAAACGTGGTATTCGTGTGAACATACTTTCAGAAATAAAATATGCTGCTAACTATTCATAATCAAGTAATAGCCCGCATATTTCTTAAAATCTGAAATTTTTAAAATCCCAACTCATTATTCTCGTCTAAATTGATTTTTAGTTATTGTTGATATTATGGTTGGACTCATAAAACTCAGTCGACACTCAGGTAACGAAGGCCTATTGCCTCCACTCCCCTTCTCCAAAAAAGAGGTCAATATAGCCCAAATGGCCGTTGAGCTATTTTTGTCCCGTTGGGCGTGGCATCTTGAGACGAGGCTTTCCTGTCTCTTCATTTTGTTGGAATTGATCTCTTGTTAGAATTAACCACCACTCGCCAGCTATTAGTAGCAACCCGCATCTGATCAGAAATCGATACTAGAAAGATCAGGCGGATACCGTGATCAGATCAATAAGATACAATGGTATCTGATCGATACCGAAGATCAGAACCGATTTTAGAAAGAGGGCTTCTTTCTCCCGTCTTAGTTTGTTCCTCAAGAGATTTTTTCTTGCGCAATTTTAATTTTGGAAGACTCAGCTGAGCAAATTTTTATTTGCTCGCCGTTGGCCATCAATCCCTTTGATGGTGTTGACTACAACACCACTGAGGAAACTATGTTCCTCAGTGGTGTTCCTCCGCCACGGAGAAACACCACTGAGGAACTTTAATTTACTATTACAGTTACTATTGCACAGCCCATGGAAGTAGGAACCGGTATATTCCCCTGCCTGTTTAGTTTTTACTGTTAATTTACGAAAATGGGTTATTGTGTTAGTATCCTGGTTTATCAGTATATTTATTATTTATTTATCATTAGCCTTCTTTCTTGATAGGAATTCTATCCGTTTCTTCTAAATAATTTCTGGGAAAGCTTTAAGAATTTCACTTCTAATCTTACATGTGGTTGAACCAATCATTAGAACTTACGAATCAAAAGTCAGGCAATCTTCTGTTACAAAGTACGATAAGATCTATTTCCCAAAAAAATAGTCACCAGCCCAAAAGTATTGAATTTGCATTTCAGAGTTAAATTTAAAAACAAACACAGCAAAACAAATGTGATGAGATTTGTCAAAAAAAAAAAAAAAAAAAAAAAAAAAAAAAAAAAAAAAAAAAAAAAGATACACAAGCTAACATATCAAAAAAAAAAAATCTAAAACAGGTCAAATATTTACTGAATACTGGTAACTCTTCCCTCCCCCTCCTCTTCAGAAAAAATTTGGGTGTTATGGTATAAAAATAAACTTTTGTGTTTTTCAAATAAAAAAAAGTTTCAGAGGAACTTAGGATTGAGGAATTTATATTAATATTTACCATTTCAGCCTATCATTGTAAATGTGTTGATCCTTGGCTTACTAAAACGCGCCGTGTTTGTCCCTGCTGTAAGAGGAAAATATTATACAATGGTGAGCATTTTTCTGACAGTGAACCCGATTCTGACAATGAGCAAGCACCCTTGTTGCAGCCTGGAAACTATGGAACCCAGGGAGGTACATTCATGACTGGACGTGGGGTAAGCTGAAACGTCCTCTTTGACCTTTTTCCAAGCTTAGTTCTAAGGTCGTCAATCGCGATTAGCGGGTCCAGCCCGCGAGTGGAAGTGCTTACCTAGGGTAGTTTTTAGCCCTAAATTTGAGTTATTACGCTGATTACTTTTTTTTTGGATTTCGACCTTTATCTTTATTTTTGTATCAATGACAAAGACCCCGGATCTGTACTGATTATTGGATAGCTAGACTTTTTCCAAAGAGTCCCTTCAAGTCATAATGTCATTACAAATTTAGTTTTCTGAATTTTTTTTTACCACTGACAGTCTCCGAATTGTCTACGTTTTTTCCGAAATATATAAATGTTTGTCCGTATTGTCCATATTTTCGTCTGAATTTTCAAAATTTATGTCCGAATTTTCAAAATTTTTATCTGAATTAGTTAAAATATTTGTCCAAATTGTCTAAATTTTTGTCCAAATTGTCTAAAATTTTCTCCGAGTTTTCTAAATTTTGTCCAAATTGTCTATTTTTTTGTCCAAATTGTCTAAATTTTTGTCCGAATTGTCTAAAGTTTTGTCCGAATTGTCTAAATTTTTATCCGAGTCGTCCATATTTTCGTCCGAATTGTCTAAATTTTTGTCCAAATTGTCTAAATTTTAGTTGGAATTGTCTAAATTTTAGTCCGACTTGTCTAAAGTTTTGTCCGAATTGTCCACATATTCGTCCGAAATTTCTAAATTTTTGTCCAAATTGTCTAAATTTTTCTCCGAATTTTCTAAATTTTTGTCCAAATTGTCTAAATTTTAGTTCGAATTGTCTAAATTTTAGTTCAAATTCTCTAAATTTTAGTCCTAATTGTCTAAATCTTTGTCCGAGTTGTCCATATTTTCGTCCGAATTGTCTGAAAAAAATTCCAAATTGTCTAAATTTTAGCCCGAATTGCTCATATTTTCGTTCGAACTGTCAAAATTGTCTAAATTTTTCTACGAATTGTCTAAATTTTGTCAAAATTGTCTAAATTTTAGTTCGAATTGTCCAAACTTTAGTTCCAATTGTCTAAATTTTTGTCCAAATTCTCTACATTTTTCTCCGAATTGTCTAAATTTTTTCCCAAATTCTCTTAATTTTAGTTCCAATTGTCTAAATTTTATTTCGAATTGTCTAAATTTTTCTCCGAATTGTTTAATTTTTTTCCGTTTTGTTTGTAGGTGAACATCTCAAACTTAAAACAGTCTATATAGATACATTGGTATGTAGATTGTATAATTGATATATAAATCACGGTTAGAGAAATAGGTGGAATCGAGTAAACAGTGCCTATAGTAAATGACAGTTTTAAAAAGTGGTATCCAAGAAATATTCTGGTGAGGAAGATTCCTCAATTGATGCTGATTCAGAAATAAAAATTGTTATGTTAAAAATTATATATAATAATTATATATAATTATATTAATGGATTCCTCAATTATGGATTCAATTATGGATTAATCTAATTATATTTATGTATATACATAATTATATCTGATAATTATATATAGTTATATATAATTATATTTATGGATTCCTCAATTGATGCTGATTCAGAAATAAAAACTGTTATCCATGTTCAATCCAAAATTAATTATGGATTAAATTATTTATATTTATGTACATACATAATTATATATATAATTATATTTATGGATTCCTCAATTGGTGCGGATACAGAAATAAAAACTGTTATCCAGATTCAATCCAAAATTAATTATGGATTAATCTAATTATATTTATGTATATTTATTTAATTATATTATTAATTATAATTATGAAAACAAATATTGAATTAAAAAAAAAATAAAAACTGAAAGCTCCCACACATGACTTCAAATCGAGATAAAAAGGACAACATTAAAATAAACATTGTCGAAAACACTAATTTGGGGGTTGAAGCATCCTATCACAAAAAAAAGAAGAACAATCACTTTTTGCAATCAGTAGCTGTGATGTGTCTCCCTTTTTCCCTAGTGCCAGAAAATTTGTGCAAGGTCGTAGAGATAGTAAATGGTTCATTTGACGACTCAAATGGCGTTGCTGAATGGCTCAAACACACATATTTACATGCTTTTTATAAACTTGTCATAGCTCCCGACTAATGTGCCATATGGCACCAAAAACGGCATTTTCGTACAGTTGTTAAGTCATTTCCAGAGTAGGGAAGGCTAGGAAATATTGAAATGCAACTATTGAAGGCCCCATGTTTGCTTTGACCTTAGCTTTACAGCCGCCTATCATGGTTGCAGCAGTAGCGGCAAACTAGTAAGAAGCAAATATAGTCAAATATTAACCGAGATTTTAAGGCGTTTTCTAGAAACTAGTGGTAGAGTTAATCGCAAATAATAATTATTATGTGGATTTAATAGAACAAAAATTTTTAGATTCTAAAAGCAAAATTTTGAAAAATCTGAAAACAGGTGCACTATTGAAATTGCCATCGTCGTAAATCTGTCAACTGGTTTTGTAAGCTATCTGTATGCTTATGCAGATAAAATTGTAATCCCGTGATTAAACTCCCGAATTTGTTGATAAATCTAATTTTATTGATTAAAGTTTGCAGGCTTTTAGAGTCGGCTTTATTAAGAGGACTTCGAATTTGCTGTTCAGGCACTGATTTTTTTTTTTTACGTATTTTTTTTGGCACGCTTAAAAGAAAAGGAAAATAAAAAAGACGGTCGTATTTTTTCATGGGCAGTATTGAATGCGTGACTTTACCGGGCTAATGGAAAGCCAGAGAGAGATGGCTAAGGGGTCAATTATTTTGCTCTCTTACAATATCTTTAATGATAGGCCTAGCAAGCTATGCTGAATTTTTCCAAGCTTATATTATTTGTATCTCCTGCCTGGTTAGCACGTTTAGGGCAATTGTTTGCTGACTAAATTTTTTGTTTCCATGGCTTACCAGAAAACTAGTAGCTACCATTGTTAGTTAGCAATTGAATGCAGAACAAATCCAATTTTATTCTCCTATGCGCACTTCAAGCATAATATAACGGTGAATTTGCTTTAATAGCCCCCAACATTCATGGTTGTCACCACTAGTGATTTATCACTATTTCTAGTGATTTTTTATATTCTAAATCAGCACATGAATCACTATATTATTGAAGAAAATCACTAAATCAACCAAAGAATCACTACAATCTAGTGATTTTTTCATCGGGTGGCAACCATGCCAACATTCAGTATAGAAAAAACTTTCGTCCTGTTTGCTCTTGTTTCGCTTAAGCTATTACAAGTAGTGATTTCTTAGTTTATTATTCCAGTTTTAAATATTTTTTCTAAGAACGTGCAAAAAGTTAATTTTAGAGAAACAAAGCTTTTCTTGACAAAGTAAAGATGCAAGTTGAAACTTAAAGCGAACAAAAATAATTGGTTTGGAGTGTATGCGAAATTTATCTATAAAACTGACTGATGATATTTCCCTATGCCTGTATAACTAAGCAAAACTAGTGCTTTACTGGGAGCACAGAAAAGGAATTTTTTATACAATAGAGGCATAAAGGGCTTTCAGTTTAAAAGTTAAGTATTTTTGTTTACTATATTTGAGTTTCAATGCATTTATTTTGCACTAATGCGAAATATGGTACACATGTTGCGGATATGTGTTGCATGTGTTGCGGGCATGTGTGATGGATGTATGTTGCATGTGTGGCGCATCTTAAACTATTATTTCCCTCCTCAAGTCCATTAGAAAAACCTTATTTTTGATTAGAACCTTAAATAGAAGGTTCTCAATAAGATCGGGACCCAAAGATATCTTAAGTCGGGATAGCAGCCTGCTATTTCTGGCACCCTAGTAAATCCAACAAACTGGATTTAATTAATGACATTGAAGAAAAATTGATAATGTGGAAGATGGTTGGAATAATTTTAGAAAAATAATTTGTGAAGTTGCTGAAGGTGTATTAGGGAAGAAAGCTAGAACTGAAGCTAAGAATATTAGTGAAAAAGCTTTATGTTTAATAGAAAGGAGAAAGGACTTGTACAAGAATTATCTGAGTGATAGATCGTATGAAAACAAAAGAAGTGTAAAGAAAGTGGTGAAAGCATTAAAATATGAACTAAGGAGGTGTGAAGTGGAGGCCATGGATAAAATTGCCGAGGATCTGGGAGATGTAGCTAGACGGCATAACAGTAAAATATTGTACTGGCACGTTAACAAATTGGGAGGGAGTAGTCAATCCGGACTTGGCCCAGTTAAAGATAGGAATGGGGCCTCAATTAGCGATAAGGAAAAAAACTAAAGAGAGATGGGCCGAACATTTTGAGAATTTGCTTAACCGAGATAGAGTTGTAGGAAAAAATATAGAGGAAAATGAAAAAGTTTGTGATACCTTGGATGTGAAGGAAGATTTGTTTTGCGAGGAGGAATTAGCAACAGTACTAAAAGGATTAAAGAATAATAAGGCTCCAGGTGCTAATAGGGTGGTACATGGGTTTCTTAAATATGGTGGCTCTGAGGTTAGAAATAAGTTACGAATATATGAATATGTTTTTTAACATATTCATATATTTAACATATTCAGTTACGAATATATAGATTATGAATATGATTTTTGAAAAAGGGGAAGTACCTAACGATTTTAGGAAAACCTTAATTAAGCCACTTTATAAGAAAGGTGATAAAAGTGAGTCTGGTAATTATCGAGGCATTAGTCTGGTCTCTTTAGGTAGTAAATTACTTAATAATATGATACTTTTTAGACTGAGAGATGCCGTTGACAAAGTTTTAAGAGAAGAGCAGTGCGGTTTTAGAAAAGGTAGAGGATGTGTCGACCAAATTTTCACTCTTAGGCTAATAATTGAGAAGTGCCTGAGTTTTCAAACACCTTTGGTCCTCAGTTTTATAGATTATGAGCAAGCGTTCGATTCTGTTGATAAAAGAGCTTTAGTAAAGGTTTTATCCTTGTATGGTATACCAGACAAATACATTAAAGTGATTAGTGCTATGTAGGAGAATAACACTGCTGCGGTTAAGGTAGGAAATGAGGTTAGCAGCTGGTTTTGTATTAAATCAGGAGTTAAGCAGGGTTGTGTTCTATCCTCCTTTGTATGGATTATTTTGATGGACTTTGTTTTAAGGAGCCCAGGAAAGGTAATCAAATGGGGAGGAAAAAGTCTCCTGGACTTGGATTATGCTGATGATTTAAGCATCCTAGATGAAAGTGTGAGCAAAATGAATGAAGTTTTAGAGGTTTTGCGAGTTCAGGGTGCTAGAATTGGTTTGAAAATTAATGTTAAGAAGACTAAGTCACTAAGGCTAGGAATAAGTGAAGATGAAAAGGTGATATTGGGTAATGAAAAGATTGATCAGGTGGGCAGCTTCACTTACCTTGGTAGTATTATTAGTAAAGATAGTGGGAGCATAGAAGATGTTAAAAATAGAATAGCCAAGGTTCAGGGTGTTTTTTCACAGTTAAACAAAGTCTGGAAGAATAGGAAGATAAGTCTGCAAACCAAGATTAGAATATTAGAAGCTACAGTGATGACAGTGGTCAAATATGGCTCTGAAGCATGGACGCTCCGAAAAGCGGATGAAGATTTGCTAGATGTTTTCCAGAGAAATTGCTTAAGGATTGTTCTGGGTACCCGGCTGACTGACCGTATTCCAAACAATAGGCCATACGAAAAATGTGGTTCAATACCGCTCTCTAGGGATATAATGAAAGAAAGGTTGAGGTGGCTAGGGCACGTTATGCGAATGAAGGATGACAGATTGCCGAAGATTGTTCTTTTCGGCCAACCGACTAGGGCTAAACGGAAAGCAGGTCGTCCCCGTCTAGGGATGGAGGACGTCATAAAGAAAGATTTAAAGGAAATAGGAACTTCGTGGGCGGGTGTAAGAAGGGAGGCTTTGAATAGATTGGGGTGGAGGAGGAGCTTGCGTAGCTGTGTTGGCCTCAGGCGGCTTGGTGCTGCGGTAAGTTGCTAGTAGAAGTAGTAGTAGTATTGAACAAAAAAAAAACTGATTCAGAGTAATAGCACCAATTCCCAAAAATATAGTCAGGACAAAGATTTTTTTGATTTTTTATCAAGTAAGGTGCAAAACAAAAAATCTAGGACTTTCTCACTTTTCTTCCGTCTACATTATTGACTAACTCTTTTCAAGCTAATCGGTTTTTGAAAGTGATTTTCCCATCGGTATCCCTCATTCATTTTATCTAAATTACTTCATTGGTTTTTCAGTTAGAAAACAATTCGAATTTCTAAATTTTCTTTGTACTATTCGAAATTTTCCGAATTTTTCAATTTGAGATTAGTAAACAGCATCTCTGATTTTAGATAGCTTCAAATTTCATGGGCACTGAAATTAGAAAGCTACCACCACGACTTCAGATCTAAGGAGGCCCGGTCCGGCTACCCAAGGAGGTACACTACCCGGCTACCCAGGCTACACACCGACTCAGTTTTTTTGTATTTAGAATTCGTATATATTGGTATCATAGTATGGGTATATATAACATCTCCTGATTGTTTCAAGATCAAAGATAATTTCTTAAACCACATTGGCCTGACATCACATAAAGAAAGAAAAACGAGCAAAAATGGGGTTTTTATAGGCCAAATGAAGATACTGAAAAAACGAAGCGAATATTTCGAGAGGACAAACGCCTCTCTTCTTCAGCGCGAAACGAAACGATGTTAGCTACCGATCCCACAGAAAAATTTGTACAGGAAGTCCGTAAAGAGCTTTCTTATCTAAAAGGAAAAGGTGAAATTACAGATCAGTTGTACAAAAGGTTTTACCCACGCGGTTGTACGTCCCCTCGCTTTTATGGTCTTCCTAAAGTTCATAAGCCCGGTAATCCACTTCGACCCATTGTTTCTTCTTTTAATTCTCCTACAGCAAAAATAGGAAAATTCTTATCAGTGATATTTCGCCCACTAATTCAGGCTCAAAAATCCTATATTAAAAATTCCGCTGATTTTGTTTCCAAGGTAAAGCAAGTTTCGGTTAAACCAAATACAAGAATTGGCAGTTTTGATGCAGATTCAATGTATACCAATTGTGATCCTCAAAAGGCCGAACTGTTTTTGGAGCAAAAACTTAATTCTAACCCATCTATATCAGAAAATTCTGCTCTTTCGAATCAGACACTTCTTTCGCTTACAGCCCTTTGTAATAGAACTTCTTTTTACTTTCATTATAGAGGCATTTTTTATAGACAGAAATATGGGCTCTCCATGGGTGCCCCCCTTTCTCCAATACAGGCTGATATTTTCATGGAAGACCTTGAAGAAAGGGCTATTTTGCAAGGTTCTTGTAAGCCTGAGTTTTGGGTTCGTTTTAAAGATGACATTTTTTATTTATGGGAGCATGGTGACGAGTCTCTGGGTTCTTTTCTTCACTTGCTCAACTCCTTGGATCCAAAACTGAAATTTACTCAGGAATCAGAGATAGAGAGGCGTCTTCCTTTCTTAGATGTTTTGGTGCACCGAAATGATTCATGTTTCGAGTTTAGTGTATATAGAAAACCCACACATAATGACCGTTACTTAAGTTATCCCTCCAATCATTCTCCTGCTGTGAAAAGAGGAGTTGTCACTTCTCTAGTTGATAGAGCATTGAAAGTTTGTTCAACACGTTTCTTGGATTTAGAACTCAACCACCTTAGAGATATTTTATTTGGGAATGGTTATCCAATTAGTTTAATAAATTCTGTAATTGCAAAACGCATTAAAAGATTATCAGATAGTTCCACAGAAAACACAAATCAAAGGGAAAATTCAGTTTATCTTGGTCTCCCATACATTAAAGGGATTTCAGACCACATTTCAAAAAATCTAAGGAAAAATAACATTTACACTTATTATAGACCCAGAAAAACTATCAGATCCCAAATTTATCAAGGAAAAGACCCTATCCCGATAGGTGAAAACTCCGGTGTCTACAGAATTCCTTGTTCGTGTGGTCTTTGGTATATTGGAAGAACTAATCAGCGACTAACAGATAGATTAACTCAGCATTCTAGCTCAATTAATAATACACTTAAAAAGCGGAAAAAACCGGAAAATTTTGACTCTGCCCTTGCAGAGCACATTTTTGAAAAACCAGACCATACTATTTTGTTTAATCAAGCTAGTCTTATTTCGAATGATAAGGGTATTGTCCAGCACTACAGAGAAGCTGTTGAAATTTATAAATACCAACATTTAGGTCTAGCTTTAAACAGAGATTCCGGTGATTTAAGAATAAATGAGTCATATTTCGGTTTTCTCAAAAGAGAAGCCGATACTTTAGTGATCCCTGAAATAAACCTTGAACCACTTTCTCAGTCATCTAATCAAACACGTGAACAACCCCTTAGGTCTCAAAGGGTGTCTGCAAGAAATGCCTTAATTAAAATCCGAAATCAAATGACATAGTTTTCCAACTTATTTAATTGCTGGTTCGTTTTGTTTTTCGAGTGAATGAATTGATTCCTTTCTTTTGTTCAGTTGTTCGCTAGTATCCGTCGATGGCAGATCATATTTTTTGGATTTTGTGCAAATCGCGGATATTGGCGAATAACTCGCTTTTATGGTTGTTAGGTATTTGGTTTTAATTCTTTTAATTTTTGGCTTTTATTGATACATCGTTTCGTTTCGCGCTGAAGAAGAGAGGCGTTTGTCCTCTCGAAATATTCGCTTCGTTTTTTCAGTATCTTCATTTGGCCTATAAAAACCCCATTTTTGCTCGTTTTTGTTTCAAGATCAATATTTGAAACTTAACACAGTTTGTGGAGAAACATCCTTTTTGACTGAAGAATTTGTATATGGGTATCTTTTTTCTTGTTTGAATTTTTAACCTCCCAAAAGCTCACAAACCTCCTAGAAACCCAAAAACTTCAAAACTCACAGTTTTAGTTTTTTGCAGCTGTGAGTTAAAGGAACTGCCAGTTCTACTTGGGTGCAACAATCTTCGAATCAAGTTCTAAAACTTGGCCTTTCACTGGTTAGTTAGATGGATGGATATTCAGATACCATAAACAAACAGTAATAAATAGTACAAGTGGATAATTCATCGCATACTCCCTCCCGCGGCTCTATGGCTAGGATGCTAGGAGACAAAAAAAAAGAAGGAAAAATAAAGCAATATAAAAGAGGAAAAGGAGGAGCAGTCGCTTTCCACTGACGATCTGCCGAAAACCATCGGAATGAAAGGAGAAGAAAAGAATCAGAAAAAAAAAGAAAATGAAGAGCAGCCGCTCCCGGTCAAAGATAACCTGTAAAAAAATAAAGCTGCATTGGCAAATAGTAACTGGAACCCTAAAAACGGATTAAGATAACAATTGATACATCAAAAGAATTAGCTTCTTTATTCTGATTTCAAATATATACCAATAATCAAAATGTGATATCAAATAAAAATGTGAAGTTTTGTATTTTTGCCAGAAGAAATATCATGGATGCGTGTTTTTTTCGTTTTTCCAGGGTGATCATATTGAATCATTGATCCTAGAAGATCGGGAGGGGGCTTATTCGGACGGAAATGGAAAGTTCAAGTGACACTTTTAGTGGCCAACAGATTGGAGGGCAAATAGACACCTCCCACGCCCTTTTTTTCTCCGAAAACACCCGATCAAATTTTGAGATAACCACTGGATTCAGCATATTTGAAGGTCCAATAACTGCCTCTGGGGATGACTTGACTCTCTTCCACAGCCCTTTGGGATAGGGTCGTAAGTTATGAAAGTTGTCCATTATTTACATATTCCGTTTGTCATCGGAAAATAAAATATACGATTTTTTTCGTATATGGGAAAGATTTCTAGCGGATATATTACACACGGGGGGGGGGGGGAAGAGAGAGGATTTCCTGGCATGAAAGTGTTTTTTTTTTCTCAACTGAAAGTAAGAAACAACATTAAAACTTAAAACGAATAGAAATTATTCCGTGTATGAGGTGGGCTACCTTCCTCAACCCTCGTTCTTTACGCTAAAGTTTGACTTTTTTGTCAAAATTCTTTAGGAAAGACTGCTCAAACACAAGGGCTGTTGAATTTGGGTGACGAGTATTTTTGAAGAGCTTTAAGGCTTTAGCGCAAAGAGCGATGGCTGAGGAAGGGGTAGTCGCGCTCATATGCGGAATTATTTCTGTTCGTGTTAAGTTTCAGTGTTGCTCCTTACTTTCAGTTGAAAAAAAACTTTTTTATTTATTTAATAAATAATAAGGACACAATTCCAATTTGATCCAGAGACATCAGCCGAACGACAGCATAAAAAAAAATTATTGATAATAATGAAAACTAAAAATTTTATCCATAAATCAAAAATGTTTTAAAGGCACCAAATGAGTGGCGCTCATTTGGTGCTTTGTGTGGCGCCAAAAATATTGTTCTTAAGGCACCAAATGGGTGGCGCTTGACTCAGGCAAAGTCAGCTAAAAAGTGTTATTGTGAAGCACTGAAGGCACTTAGAAGGGAAATTTTTGGGAGGGATGTCATGCATAGAAGTTGTTTAGAAAATAAAATAGGAAGTAGTTGTAAAGTGGATATTAAAAATTTGGGAAATTTTGTGAGGGTGGGGATGAGACATTGGGAGGGTTTTCTATTATAGTGTTATTTTCAAAAGTGTTTGAACTTTTTATGTTTTATGCGTTTTGTTGTATTTGTAATATCCATGACCCATGGGGTTTTTGTGAGAAATATATCTATCTATCTGTTCCAAGCTGCATGAACATCAAAGATAAGTCGCAAAGCTTACAGAAACCCCGAAAGACTTTTAGTATATACAATATAGGCTGAAATTATTTCCCACAGAAGTGCATTTTCAGACGCTATTATCCCAGGTTTTGGACAAAAAAAAATCTTTAGGTTTGAAAACACGTTTTTTTTTAATTTTACGTCCTTGAACCTATCTTTTTGTAATATTACGTTCTCGGCATTAAAGTTCTTTTTTTCTTTTTCTTTTTTAGTCTAGCCCTGTAATATCTGATAGGTTTTCTGTGGATACTGCTGCTGAATTAAGCCGAGCCGGTTCTGGGATGACTGCTGTCCAAATCGAAGGCTCTGTGAACGAAGTCTACACTTCTAGTAGTGATGATGATAGTGATGAAGCTGAAGGTAACTTCTTTTTTATAGTTGAAGATTTTTTTCACTTCCCAGCACTGGATTAAAAAAGTTCTTATCTCAAAAAAGTTTGGAAGGATGATATGTCTGCGAACCATCATTAGAATATTAGAAGCCTCAGTGATGACAGTAATCAAGTATGGTTCTGAAGTTTGGTTCTGAAGTTTCCAATAAATGGAGGAGAATTTCCTAGATGTTTTGAGAGAAATCGCCTACAGATTGATTTAGGCACCCGACTGTCTGACGTATCTCAAACAGTAAGCTCTACGAAAAATATGGTTCAATCCCGCTTTCTAGAGCTATACTGAGAGAAAGGTTGAGATGTCTAGGGCACGTTCTACGGATGAAGGATGACAGATTGTCCTTTTCGGCCAACCGTGTAGGGCTAAGTGGAAAGCAGGTCAACCCCGAATGGGGCAAGCAAAGATCTAAGGGGAATAGAAACTTCCTGGAAGGGTGACTTGCACGGGTGACTTGTACAGAGATTGCACTCTGGGTGTCCGGCTGACTGACTGACGGTATTTCAAAGAGTAGGCTGTACGAAAAGTGCGGCTCAATCCCGCTTTCTAGGGCTATAATGGGAGAAAGGCTGAGAGAAGGGCTAGGGTTGGTTCTGTGGGTGGAGAGTGAAAAAATTGTCGAAGATCGTCATTTTCAGCCAACCGTCTAGGACTAGACGAAAAGCAGGTCGTCCGCGGTTAGGGTGGGAGGATGTCATAAAGAAAGATTTAAGGGAAATGGGAACGTCCTGGGAGGGCCTAAATAGAGAGGTTTTGAATAGGATGAAGAATGCGTGCGTAGCTGTGTTGGCCTCCGGTGGCCTGGTGTTGCGGTGAGTTGTTAGTAGTAGTGGTAGTAGTAGATGAAACAGTACTCTTTAGTAAAAAGAAAAAGATAATACTAGTAACTTATCTTGGTTATGTAACATTTAATTACTTTATAATAATCCTACATTCGTTCTTTTGCTAATTCTCGGTATAGTTTAATGTGCCAACATTCACTGAAAAGTTCGAATTTGGTGATTTTACTTATTTAGTTATGAAAAACGATAAAAAGGACGGAGCATAAATAAGCAATAAGAAATAAAAGAACAAAAAGACGAACATTTTGACAAAAGAACGACAATAGCAATAAATGTAGAAATAAAATGTATTTGGCTAGGAATAGCAAAACACAAGACGAAGAATCGACAAAAAAAAAAAGAAATATAGAAACCAAGTACGAACTCTAAACCTACTATTTTCTTCTTTTCTTTTCCAATCAGTTTTGAAACTGCCATTTCCGGGTTGGTCATCATAACTTCTGAGACCACACTGGGTAATATGGAAATACGTAAAGAAAAAAAAACGACAGCATTATCAAAGCAGATGCCTGAAGAAGAGTTTAGTGCAAATTTTTCAGTCAAGGCCTCCGCCCAACTGTCTTCGGTGCAGAATTTAATGAGATGACTTTTATTTTCAACTAATAATTATATCATACTTAACTGGCACTTACCACATTTTTTAAATAACATTATCAATAAACGTAGAAATGGTAAGAGACGTTCTTACCAGAATTATTTTCGTCAGAATTTTCTCAAGGGATTAAAAAGGTTACGCAAACAAATGCTACTGACCTTGTTTTAACTGAAGATAATTTATTCTTGAAATCCAGTGGTACTGACACATCTTTAAAAATTGACAATGATGTCGAACTTACAAGTGTAAATTCTCAACTAATGCAATCATATATTCAAAAAAATGAGTTCAGTGATCTTAAGTGTAATCAACCTAATGTGTGCTTTAGATTTTTAGACAGTTGATGTATGTCTAGTAATTGTAAATATCTACACATTCGTAAGTATCATGTTTTTAGCCGTTGTCTAAATAATCTGTGCAAATATCCCCATGTTGATATCTGCAAACAATTTTCAAGTGGAAGATGCTTTGGCTGTGCAAAACCTCATATCAAATTGCCCATTAAGAGTCGTAGTAGGTTCCATAAAACTGGGCTACCCAGAGGCCACCTAAATTCTGCTAATCCTACTAAATATCTTTTAGACCATCGCTCACACACACGAAAGTCATCGAGCCATCCAGTCCTTTCCAATCGAGTACCTATCCAAAGGATATCCCCGTCTCCATATCCACTTCCCTACCCCCTTGCTTCTTTTTCAAAGATAAACCAACCCACCCCTCCGGTTGCTTTCCAACATTTTCCTACCCTTCCGTCTATCATTCCCCACCACCTTGCGTACCCCCTCAACGCGGACTCTTCATACCTTTCCCCTGCAAAAATAACCTCATCTCTCTTGATTCCTCTAGTTCACCCCAAACTCAGCCGCTACTTAGTTACTGTTGTTTAGAATCTCCGCTAGTACCTGCTCAATTCAATGCCATTGCATTTGAAAAAGATGGATTTGGTCCCCCTGTCCCTTGCTCTGACTACCCGAGCCTAGCCCCCGTCAAGAATTCCACTAGAACCCCTGACCCCATCTGTGATATAAAAAAGTGAAGTGTAAAAACGGTTCCTTCACAAGTCACTTTCAATTCCCCACACTTTTGTTGAGCAACGCTGAAGGCCTTAACTTTGAAAAACTTAATGAATTAGACACTCTTTCTAAAATATATAGATTAGATGTAATTGCTATTACTGAAGTTCAAGCTCAAAATTTGCACATATTAAAGATTAATAATTTTTCTCAATTTATTAAACTCAGACCAGAAAACCACCCTCTGGCTAAGAAAGGTGGCGGAATTCTGTTCTTTGTCCGTAATGACTTATACCCAAGTGAAATCTCAATTCCGTGTCTTGCTCCCTTTAATGAGATTATGTGGGTGTGTGTTCGACCTAAAGTCTTGCCGCGTCCTTTCAATTTAATTGTCCTGTGTTGTTTTTATTACTCCCCTAATCAGAGAACCTCTGACAAAATAAATTTTATCGAAAAATTACATGCAAGTGCTGACTTTGTACTATCAAAATGTCCAAATGCAGGAATTTTCCTGATGGGTGACGCAAACGATATAAGACTTGATTCTACATGTAATGCTTTTAATTTAAAACAGGTCGTTAAGGTCCCAACTACAAAAGGCACTACTACTCTTGATTTAATTTGCACTAATCAGTTTTACAAACCCGTCTCCACTCTGCCCCCTCTAGGGGGTAGTTACCACTTTAGCCTTTTCCTATCTCCGCTGGCTAAAGTTAAACAGTCGTTTTCTATAACTGAAACGGCTTATAGACCTCTTATTGACTCAGGACTTTTCAATTTTGGCTCCTGGATTACTATTGAAAATTGTTCCACTGTGTATCAAACAAATGACGTTGACTACATGGCTTTGTCCCTCCAAAATCTATTGAGGAGTAATTATGAATTCCACTTCCCTGAGAAAAATTTAAAACGTGTTCTACAGATAAGCCTTATGTTACTGAGTCTTATAAAAAACTTATAAGAAAAAAAATCAATTTTTTCAAGGCATGTCGTATTACTGAGGCTAATAGTCTAAGGAAGTTCCTAAAGAAAAAATTAAGAAAAACAGCTTCTAATTATTATAATAGCAAAGTCAAAGATCTATATTCTAACAAGCCCAATCAATCGTACAGAAAAATTAAAGAAATATGCGGAAAAAGTCCTTCTGAAGTTGATTTTCATCTCCCAGAACCCCCTAATAAGACTGCCAACAATTTGAACTTGTATCTTGCTTCCATCGTTCAAAGTCTCCCCCCTTTCACTGGCTCAAGTCCAACTATTCCTCCCAATACTTCCTTCCCCTTTATTTCTCCCTCTGATGTTATAAATAAAATTCTAAAGCTTAGACAATCAAGTATTTATCCCTTGGACATCCCAGTTGACTTAATTAAAGCCTTTTCGGACAAAATTGCTGAGCCTTTATCAAATATTTTCAACCACATCAAAAAATTTGGTAAATTCCTAAGTTGCTGGAAATAAGCTTTTATAACACCTGTCCCAAAAAAATGCACCAGTCTGACTGTCGCCAACATTCGCTCCATTACACTCACTTCAGTTTTTTCCAAACTCTATGAAAGTTTCCTCTGTGACTGGCTTAGGGATATAATTTGTCCGCGTATTGACACCCGGCAGTTTGGTAACTTAAGGAAAACCTCCACCACCCATTACCTTGTGCACTTAATGCATACCATCGTATGTAACCTTGATAAACCAAATGTTTGGCTAAACCTTTTCTTAGTTGATTTCCAAAAAGCTTTTGACCTGGCTGACCACACCACCCTAATTCGTTCACTACTGGTTAACTTTAAACTTGATCCTCTGTTATTAGATATTGTTATATCGTTTCTTTCAAAAAGATCTCAAGTTGTTAAATACAAAAATGTTTTCTCTAACCCCCTCCCTATATATTGTGGAATTCCTCAAGGAACCTTATTGGGACCACTTTTATTTCTAGTCATGATTAACGATGACTTGTCGATCCTTGAAGTATGTCACAGGAATATTAAAAGTGACACCCTTGAAATTCTAACCCACATTTTGGATGAAGCTAAGAACCTAAATATGAAAGTAAATTCCACTAAATCAAATATAATGACGATAAATTTCTTGAAATGTACTCCCGCTTTCCTTGACTCAATTCCCCCAGATATTTCTGTATCTTCCTTTAAATTACTTGGGGTTACAATTTCCTCTAATTTAAAGTGGGATATCCACGTGGAAGATATTGTCCATAGAGCTAATGCGTCCATATCTCTCCTTAAGCTCTTGAGTAAATTTAACGTCCCCCCATTCCATTCTTTAAGGATCTATATCTTCCTTTGTCCAACCGCATCTTGAATATGCTTGTCCAGTTTGGCATCCTGGCATCTCCCGCGATGAATTAGATAAAATTGAATCTGTTCAAAAAAGAGCCCTAAGAATAATTTTTAAAGAAACTTTGGTACCATATTCACTCCTTCTAAAAAAGACCAAGCTGGAAACTCTTGAGCACAGGAGAGGAACGCCGTGCCTCCGTTTTGCAAAAAATACAATAACAAACCCTCGCACGGAAAACATTTTCCCAAAAAGACACTCCCCACCCAGACACCGCCTGCCACGTACTGTTTCTGAACCCGTCCCTATCTTGTCCCCCATCCGTTGTTTAACCTCCAGGTATGAAAAAACCTTTGTCTTCTTCATTACTGATCAAATAAACCACTAGTTTTTTTGTTGTTTTTTTTTGTACTGGCGATACCCATGCTTGTGTCCGTTTGGTTCTTCCATTCCCACCCCTTGTTTATATACTCTCTTTTAAGGCTTTTTAACACTATTTTTGTCTTTTTTTAGTTTTGGCCTTTTAAATTACTTACATTTGACACTTTTTGTTTTTTAGACTAATGAATGGATTTGTCTTTCTGATATTGTTGTTTTGGCATTGTTTAGCCAGTTTTTTAGTTGTTGTGCAATTTCTATGTTGTTGTTTTTTTATTATATGACCCCGAAATGCGAATTCGGCCCTTCGGGGCTTGTGATAGTCATTTTTTGAAATAAATATCTTATCTTTATCTTTAAATGACGTTTTATTAAGCCACTTGAGCAGCGTCACACAATCTTCCATCATAAACCAAACTCAATCACTCTTCCTATTTTTTTCATACCATTCAATACAATTTAACTCTCCCGAAAAAAAAAATAAAAATTAATTCCCACCCAACAAAAACTTTTTTAATCTAATTTTAAACTGAAATTGGTTTTCTGACTCCTTAATGCTCTCCGGGAAACCATTCCACAAATTAACTGCATAATTTCTAATTGCAAAACTAGATCGACTCGTACTCCTTACTTCCGAGACTAAGCTTCCACGACCTCTAGTCCTATGATGATGATAATCAGAATTAAACTTAAAAAATCTCTAAAATATTCAGGAGATAATCTATTAAGCACTTGGTAAGTAAACACTCCCGCCTGATTGTCCCTAATCTGATGAACATTTAGAATTCTAAAACTGATAAAACATTCACGCGTGTGCTCATACTGAACAAACTCACCCAGTACTCGTAGTGCCTTATTCGGAAGAATAGCAGTCTTTTAATATTTGAAGAAAAATTAGATGCATAAATACAGCAACCATAAACAATAAAAGGATGAAAAACAGTATGATATATGTTTCTTAAAACAGTTAAAGGTAACACGTGTTTCAAACGCCGCATCATTCCAAGACCTCGTGTAAGTTTAGAAGAAATCATATTTATGTGTTTCTTTCAACTAAAATTATTATCAGCATAAAATCTTAAATATTTATTTTCAAAAACATGTGAAAGCGAAAAAATTTTCAAATACTATAGAAGCACTATTTACAATTTTTCCTACCCTACTAAAAATCATATAATTTGTCTTAGAAGTATTAACAGTAAGGTAACTCAAGGAGGTAAACACCAAAAGGTTTTCCAGCGTTCTGTTTGCTTTATCCACTAGTTTTTCCAGTGACCGTGCAGAAATCGTCAAAGCAGTATCATCTGCAAATGCTGTGACAGTTGCTTCAGGCATGTAGAACCTCAGAGTATCGACGTATACGAGAAAGAGTAACGGACCCAGGACTGAGCCTTGTCGAACTCCGCATTTTACAGGATAGACTCCGCTAACGACGTCACCTAACATTACTTTAGTTGACCTTCCATACAAATATGATTTAAACCAATCCAAGCAAACATCTTTTATCCCTAGACTAGATAGGCGACAAGCAGCAACTCAAAATCCACAGTGTCGAAGGCTTTTTTGAAGTCGACAAAAATCGTTAAAGGAATAAAACCTTTTTTCTAGAGCTTCATTGACTACATCCAGAAGATGGTGAACTGGTGAACGGCATGGCTAGTAGAATGTTTACTGCGGAATCCGAATTGGCTGTCACACAATATTCCTAGTTTATCCAAATATTCATAAAGTCTCCTGTGAATTATCTTGTCGTAGATTTTAGAAAAAATAGGCAATAACGAAATCGGTCGCCAATTCGATAGTTTTTGTTTGTGGGCTTCTTTATACAGTGGTATTACCTTTGCCAGTTTAAGACCACTAGGGAATTCACCAGTCTGGAGTGACAGATTTATCAAATGAAGTAGACAAGGTAATATATAAACTAGGATAGCATTTACAGCTCTAAGATTAAGTCCATCTATTCTGGCCGAGTTGGACTTCAGTCCTTTCACTGTGCTCTCGATCTCCTTTGTGTGCACTTCTCGAACGAAAAACTGCGCCCTTCGCCTCAATTATCAATAAAGGACTTCTCCAGATGTCTTCCAGACTTTTTAGCTACTTCTTCCTTAATACTTGCGCCTATGTTCGTGAAATATTTTTCGAATTCATCTGCCATTTCCTGTTAATCAGTGATTTCACTTCCATTCGTATGCTTTTTTCTCACTGCGGCGCTTATGGTTAACTTTGTTTCTCACTCGCTTAAATTCTTCAAATAAACTTCCGGGCTCTGTAAATGTTTTTTAAAAAGCTGGTTTCGCATTTCAATCATTTTAAGCAATTTTCTGGTAGCCCATGGCTTTCTTGGCTCATTTTTCTTTTTCCTCATTTTCCTCAGAGGACAAGACACCTCATATACCGGTAAGAGAATATTCATAAACCTGTCAAACGCTGTGGTTGTATTTTGCTCTTCGTAACTTCATCCTATGCTATAGTTCTAACTTGCTCTTTCAGCTTTCTCAAGTTATTATTTCTCATATCTCTATAAACTCTCTTACTTAGGTTTTTAGCCGAAGTTTTAATACTATTTATCATACAAACAATCGGGAGGTAGTCAGAAGCAGATTGAAGGAGAACATCACAGAATGCTTGCCTCAGTAGTAGAGCAGTAATACGGGAAGGAATCGGATTCACTGGGTGCAAATCATAAGATAATGCAAGATTTAAAAATTCTAAATTAAAACCATTTAAATTCAATAAATGAAAGTTAAAATAACCCAGAATAACGCACTCCGATCGACTAGACTTGGACCCTACTTAAAAACTGATCAAACTCCTGAAAAAATTCCCCCGGATGAGCACCAGGGGGTCTATAAACCAGGCAAACAATTAACTTTTTACCTTTATCTATTTCAATCTCAATAGAAAAAAATTCAGTCTTACCTTCATTCCATAAATAAAAGTCCTCCCTTTCCTTAAAATTCAATCCCTCTCACCAAAAATGCAAGTCCCCCGCCCCCCCCCCCCCCATTGACTGCCGCGACTTTGATATCAGTTGGTAACCTGGAAAAGAGAAGGAAGAGAGAAGACTGTACATACTCAAGAATGATTCACAAATTCCAAAAACATCAATCACACTATCAATATTACTTAAAAACTGAACTACTTCTTCAAAAGCCGACGTTATGTGGCAATTCCATTGAGCAACACACAAACTATTCATCTCTTTTTTTATTTGGCCAAACTCTTCAAAACGAATGTAGCGGCTAGGACGGAGTGGCCTTGGGCATTCATCAACTCGATGTTCAAAATGGAGAACTATCTGATGTGATAAAACATCATCAACTGAGAGCGAATTTTTTTTCAAGCAACTCTAACCGAGGTATTGGGAGTAGACTAACCATAATAAAAAAGTAAAATGAAAACCCACGATCTTATTTTCTTCATTAGGGATAAAACCCATACATAAACTGGAAAAAAGGAAATAGGAATAATTGAATAATAATAATAATAAGAACAAATAAACACATAGAAAGATTCAAAATAAAAAAAAAAATAAATAAAAAAAAAAAAAAAAAAAACAGGACACTCAATCACGATCGAATATTTCATTCAGAGACGAAAGTCTACGAGCAGAAGCTGCATTCTCCGGACGGACATAGATCCGACCTTGGTTTGACCACACGAACTTATTGCCGTATTTTACACTTGCAGCATTCAACAATTCTCTTTTCTTCTTTGTTAGGTGCTCAGCCACAAAAATCTTCGTGTTCACAAGTTTTTTTTTGCAAGTTGCAACTTTCACAGCTGTGTTGTGGTCTTTAAACTTCACTAACTTCACTGGAGCAATTTTATCAGAGCGGCTATCATCAGAGTTCAGCCGAAACCCATGCACAGATATAACATCGCTATCAGCAAGACCTGAGAACGCCATCTTATTGCGTATGATATTCATTGTTGCATCTTTTACTTCAACACCGGGGAGTTGCTTGACACCATTGAATAGTAGTGTAAAAAGTCTCAACTCTTGGTCAGCATCATCAAGCTTGGCTTCAACTCTAGCACTCGATTTTCAAGTAATTCCAGTTGATTTTGACATATTTTCAGGTCTTTTTCAGTCCTGTCAAATCTCGGAGTAAATTCCAATATTATCGCATCGTGAACTACGCCAATTATCTTTTATAATTTCAGCAGCGGATGGTGCGGTCGAGGGGTGAATTTTAAGTGCTTCGTTAACTTTCTGTCCAATAGCTTGTTTCATATTTTCTTTTGTTACTGCTACATCTTTAAGAGTTCGCTCAATAAGCCCCGAAGTATCTGAACTTGTAGCCGATTTTTATATACAAGCAGGCTGAGAGCAAGTTCCTCAAAAGCGCTATTAACTCCCTTTCCAACTTTTTTCATAGCTTCGGTTTTGTTTGATTCGAATTTTTTTTTGATTTTGTTCCAAAACCATTTCAACTTCATGCGATCCGTAGCAACATACTTGGTACTTAAATCGACCAGACTTATCTGCGACTGAACGGAGAATTCTGACTGGCCATAAAGGATATCCCGCAAAACTTGCCAGGGCAAGGTCATCATCCTGAAACAAGGGCATCACGGCTTCGAAGAAAAGTCAGGAAAAAGAAAAAATGCAGGAAATAGACTTATCTTTACGTGGGCAGGCCCACCGCTGCAATGGCTATCAACTCTATGGAAAGCTGGCCCAGTGATCCGTGGAACATGCTAAGCTTCACCACCGTTTTCTGACATCCCAGTTCACGAAAAGTAAATATCCAATCAGTAATTATCCAATCTCAAATTCACCAAAAGCTTCAAGAAAAATATCCACTTCTCGCCAAAAGTCTATCACCAGCCTATAATGTTTATATTTTATCATCAGTTCTGCAAATGACGGTTAAATGGATGTCTCAACCAGAATATTCGTATTTCTATTTCTATTCTTTTTCATCTTTTATTTTACAGGCTATTATTGTACTCATTAATTTTTTCGCTACAATTTTTTGTTTTATCTGTGTCGGTTATGCTCTTATTTTTAATCATTCTTAGGTTCTGCGTGCGTGGTGGTAGGTGAAGCTAAATTTGGGCGTATGACAAATAAGAAAAGAATACAAAATGAATTGTAAAATTAAATAGCCGAGAAAAACGAGGGTAATGTTAGCCAGTGGACAGAAAAGAATGAAATCGACAAGAGCAGATATTTCGGCAGATAGAAAAACTAACAATATTTTGGTTAGGCTCGGAAGTCCTTGCCGAAATATCTACTTTTGTGGATTTCACTTCTTTTCTGTCCATTGGCTAACATATTTTCTTGAAAGAAGATGGAATGGGTTTTTACTTTATCAGTTTTCATGAAAATATTTCACAAAACAATAACCTAACATACAGAATGACATATTGCGTTCCCCAGTTTTATTTACGTGTATATTTTGCTACATGTTTTAGTTTCATATAATATATTTGTATTTCAAGATACATATATATATATATATATATATATATATATATATATATATATATATATATATATATATATGTATCTTTGTGTATAGTTTAATAGCTTTGAAATCCAACATTATAATTACTAGCCCCCGGGCTAGTGGAACGAAAAGAATGAAAGATAAAGAGCGACTGCTCTCTGGTGAGGATTGGAAAACCAACTGACTTGATTGTACACAGGAGAAATACTCGCTTTCGGAACCAGAAGGTCTCATGATTGTTTCCAGACGAATTGGCAGGAAGTTACTAACACATTCAATTACATAAGTAAATTATTGTAATTAGGTATTTTAATCAATATTAATATAATGTTTTATAATGTTTAATGTTTTAGTAGTTTTAAATTTTTTTAGTCAGTCATAATTTAGTAATTAATGATACCATAGATCTTGCTACAAAAAATATTATTGATATAAATATTAAATATAAATAACTATTTCATTTTTAGGTTCCGAAGACGTCAGTGTCATTACTGGAGAAACAAATCAAAGGTTTTTTTAAAAAAATTTAGTCAATCATAATTAAGTAATTAGTACCTTAGATCTTTACATACCAATTCAAATTACATTCTTATGTAATTTGAATTTTTTTAAGTCAATCATAATTAAGTAATTAATGATACCATAGATCTTGCTACAAAAAAATCATTATTAATATAAACATTAAATATAAATAATTATTTCATTTCTAGGTTCTGAAGACGTCTGTGTCATTACTGGAGAAGCAAATCAAAGTAATGATGAGAGTGTTATGGTCTAGAATAATGTGTGATAAACTTTTGAGTTGTGCCTTTTAATTGCTCTTTACTTAAAACAACGAACCTCTAAATGGGAGGAGTCTACAATAGTGATAGTTTTTCTTTTTGTGTTCAATTAATTGGGTGCTCCATGTAGTTGAATGAGTTGTGCTCATGTGATATAATTTTATTTCTATGAACTTGTTAAGAATTATTGTGTTCTCTCGGAATTGTTGATGTACTATGCCAGAGATTGGCGAATTACCTTGTTTTCTTGCGAAATCGTTGCGAAATTGCTTGCAAAGTTTAAAAACTTGTTTGTTTCTTGTATATAAAGTTAATTTGAAGGGAAACTTGTGTCCTTGTGTTCTGTAGAATTATTTTACGGTTTGTATGCATTTCTCAAATTTAAGCTTGATCATGATCATACCTTGCTTTTTCTGTCGATTTTTTTTTTTTCGTTTTCTTATGAAAAAAATAGGTTAGGTTGTGTCCTTAAATAAAATTAAAGTCGATTAATATTTGATTATTTAATAGATGGAGACTGAGTAAATCAATTGAATGTATATAAATGTAAGATAAATTTTAAGCGAAAAATTAATAAATCACATTTAGAATCGTCCGTTCTTGGGAAAGCCAGCTAGGTCAGTCGATACACAATGTGGAATTTAGATTATTTTTTTCTTTTAAAGTGAAACGACAAAAATTTGATTTATATACCAGCCAAAGGAGTTCTTATAAATTAGCTCCCATAAAAATAATGAATTCTCCTAAAACATTTTTGGTGACTTCATATATTGCTTGGCAGTCATTCTTATGACAGAAATGTTTTGTTTTTATACTCAAATAAATTAAATTTAGGGCTAATTACTAAACAAATCGTGAATAATAAGTTAATCACATCTTTGGAATCGTTAGACTTCTAGAAATTTTTTATTTTTTTTGAAAAAAATGATAAAAGCTAATGCAATAAAAAATTCCAACACAGGAGTTCTCATAGAAAATAAAGGGTACTTGTATGATATACCCCCGACCTAATACTCTTCATCTATAGAACCTGTTTCTCTGACGCCCCATCCTAATCAAATATACCTAGGTATGATAAAAATTTAGAAACAGATTTGGGCTATATATTTGCACATTAGGGGAGGTGGGGGTACAGTATAGCGGGTATGCATGCCTAATGTGTTAGGTAATGTGTCTTTTTTTTGCCATAGTACATTATAAATTTAATTTTCTCGTCTACATGAGATTTTCTGTATTCTTGGAATTTTACTGAGGTATGTGAAGGAAACTTCCAGGAACGAATAAAAAGCCGAAATTAGAAATGGGGAGGGTTTTTAAGTATCAAATAAAATGAAAAAACCGACAGAATGAATAAAATATCTAGGAAAATGACGGGGAATCAGGGTCGTATCTAGGTTTTTTTTTTTTGGGGGGGGGGGGGGCGTTTTACAAAAATATTTTTTAGTGGGGGGGGGGTATTTACAAAAAAGTAAAAACACATCAAAATGTTTATTTTCATTTTTGTCCCCCTGGAAACGGCCTTATGGGGAATTCTGCGATTTTGGGGAGAAATCCGCCAATTGCTGCTTTTCTTTTAATTTTTTATGTCTAAAATAGAGAGCACCGTAATTAATATGTTCGTAACAGCGCGCGTAATAAATATGAATGTCATGTTAAAGCCACAACCCTTAATTGTACCTCCAAGCTGAAGGGCTATGACATGGACATCAGCACCCCAATTTGGGCTGTGGAATTTAGTGCTGTTTTTTTACCCCCTTTTTTGCGTATTTAAATTTTTAAAATATGTATTTCGTTTATTCAAAACCCAATTAAAAAGAAAAGAAATATGTGTCATAGGCAGGGCCGTATCCAGGATTTATTTGTTCGAATGCATTTCTGACTCTTGATCATGATCATGTGTTGTTCTTTGTGTCATAAACATTTCCCGTTTTTGTGGTAAAAGAAAATAAATTGAATTTGGGCCCTTAGAATAAACAGTTGGTGGATTGAATTATCATAAATGCTGTCAAATTACAACACTTTCTTATGCCTGTAATTTTTCATAGTAGCAGTTGCTGACTTTGACTAGTCAAAAACCGTCTATTTATGCAATAATAAAAAAAGCCCTGAAAAATCAGAACACGTTCAGGATTCTGTTAGATTAATCGTTTAAAGTGTGAAACCCCTCTCCATTGCGGAAAATTGTGTGAACACTGTCAATTGATGGCCTTTACCTGAAACCAACTTTTTCATTCCAGACATTAATATTGTTGCTAATAACAGCTTACTGCAACACAAAGCCGCCTTAGAAAAACAGCAGATGTGCCCGCTTCTTCTCTCCTCCCATCCATTTATTACTTCACTCTTTACTCCCTCTCAGGAAGTTTCGATTTTCCTTAAATCTGTTCTTATGACTTCTTCCTGCTCCATTTGGAAACGACATACTCTTCCATTGGCCCCTGAGGAATGGCTGAAAAGCAATTTTTGGCAATTTGTCATTCTTCATCTCTAAGACTCGGCCTGGCCTTCTTAACCCTTCTTTCGTTATATCCTTAGGAGGTGGGGTCGAACCCCATTCTTCGTGCAGCTTATAATATTCCCGATATATTAAGCTGTGCTTACATCATATGAAACTAGTTAAATTTGAATTGGCCAGAAGTCCCTCTCCTACCTGTCTCCCTCTCGAGAAAATTTCTGACCCTTTCCTCCTTTCCAATTCTGATGTGAACCAATGCATTGCTCTTTATAATTATTCAATCACCCAAATACAGCTTATAGAATATTTCTTGTATAATACATATTCTATTTCAGCCTTTTATTCCATGTACATAAAATGAGTTAAAAACTATCTATAATTTCTATCTATAACCTATCTATAATATATATATATATATATACATGTATACTTGTATAAGTGTGTAGCAACTGTAAATATGTAAACTAGAGAAATTGATTTGGGAGTTTTGAGTTAATCTTGTCAAAGTTTCAAGTACATCTTGTTTGCTAAAACTTCAATTTTGTAATAAAAAAAATAAAACTTAAATGAAAATGATTGAGCTTTGTGTGCAAAGATCAGATTAAAATTCCCTGTTTAAATATTAATTTGCAGTGCAATACATGTATTTGATTTAATAATAATAATAATATGGTTTATTTATAACGAGCTGAAAAATTTTATAGTGGAGCAAGATATTAAGAACAAGGAAAATTTAACACACGAATAAAAAGAAACAAGTTTTTATTTGAGAAGAACGTCGTCTTTCTTCTCAGAAAGACGCTTCAGTATCGCTTTTATCATGTGCTTCTCACGGGTTCTCAACCACTCTGATCGGATTCGTAATTGTAAATTTTTCGAGACGGGAATTGCGGTGCCGTTTAGGAATAAACAGTAGAAATATTGTGTATCTAAGATAAAAATAAGTGATTTTATAGGTGTCTCTCTAGACAAGTAAATCAGACGCATTGGCGAGGTAAATAACTTAAGGTTGGTACACAGATTTTATTTCTCTTGTTACTGTTTTTTTATGCTAAAAGTATGCAATTTATATTAAGAGCTAATTTATGCAGTATAATGTTAGCCTTTGTCTTTGCCTCCCTTTTCTTTCTATACCTCTCCTTCCCTCTCTCTCTCTCTCCTTCCTGTTTTCTTTCTCTGCGTTCCAAAATATTGATGCTTTTTCCTTCCAAAACTGATCATATTTGAGAATCACTTTTCCATGTGTGTCTTGTTGATTTTATTCGCACAGTTTATATACAGTTTTCCGTTTATGTTATATTTAAATAAATTGTAAAATTTCAACATATCTATCTACTATTTTCGAGGTATCCTATAAATAGTAGAAATATTTAGTTTTACAATAGGCAAGTACATAAGAATTTATTTTGGGGGGAGGAGTGTAATCAACACAATACATATTCCCTGTAATTTCAGGAAAGTCTTGAGACCTTGGACACTGAATCAGACTTAAAGCCAGTCAAATAAACACAAAATGCTCTGGCTGTGTATGGTTTTGGATGCAGCTAACCGACAAATAAGTAAACGAAAGCAGTTTTTTAGTTTGTTCTGTCTGAATGGAACCTTATCCGTCGATTATCTCCGTCCGAAACCATATTGTATAACAAAAAGGTTTATTAAATAAAAAGGCTAAATAAAGGCCTAATAAATAAAATAAAAGTCAAGTAATGTTTAATTAGTTAAATATTGCAGATTGAATTACTTAATTAATGTAAATGTAATTAATTGAATTTAAAATAAACTAATCATTTATATAATAATAATAACGAAGTCACATATTTGAAATTGGCCGTTCCTGGGAGAGCCATTTAGTGGTTAGTCGAAAGACAATATGAAATTAAGAACTTTTTCTGTTTTTCAAGAGCTGGCTTCCCCAGGGGTAGACCCTGTGGATCCCCCTTCCTGGAAAATTTCCCCACCCCATGAAAAATTCACCCTCCAAATTTAGTAGCCATAGAGAAAGTAAGACAAATAAAAGTAATTGGGGGAAAAAAAATGCGGAATTTTGGAATAGTCTCCCTTTATTACAAAATGTTGGCTGAAAGTATGATGTAAAACAGGAATCGGCAACTTATGACCCGCTGGTCATCACGGGGCTACCTGTGAAAATTTTGTTTTTATAATAATAACTAAAATTTAAAAGGACGTTTTAATTATTTTCTCATTACAGTTTTTCTTATTATTCACTAAAAGACGTTTTTAAAATGTAAATAACACTGACCTACTCGCAAGGCCGTATCCAGGGGGGGGGGTTACCCGGTTTTTACCCCCCCCCCCCGAAATTTTTGACCGAGTCGAAAATTAGTAAAACCTAGGTAAAAATCAGTAAAATTAGTCGAAAACTGAGTCAAAAATTAGTAACCCCTCCCCCAAAAAAAAATCCTGGATCCGCCCTTGCCTACCCGTCCCTTTAATGTTCAAATTGTGGTTGATTTTTGACTTGGAGTCCACCTATGTGCGCTATACTATTTATTTTCACATTTTATTTTATTTTGATTATAAATTTTATTATAGTTTTTTGGGGATGAGTTATCATAGCAGGGTAAGCTTAAAGTTGTCATTGGGGCTGCGGGGGCGCTATCAACCCCAAAGGCAAACTTATTAGACATTTTGAAGTTTCTGAACAAAATGGATATCTCAAAATCTTTATTCGATATCATAGGAATTAGAGGACTGGCTAGCAGAATAGAAATTGAGGAGATTCCGATTGCCGTCCAGTCAGGGACGGATCTAGACCTATCAGCGCCGGGGTAAGAATGACATGGGGTGCCCCATGGTCAACAAACCCATTATAAATATCAGACTATGGTGATTTTACCTCTTTAAGGAGTATATTTATTTATTGTATATATTTAATTGCTTTACTATCATTAATATATTTTTTATGTAAATCCTATATGTACAATAAGGTTCAAGAAAAAGTCCAAGATTCCACGTAATATTATTTTATTGGCGACACAGTACACATACAATTTAGATTATACACAATCAATCTTGTCATGTAGATTAAACTCAATTTCGTGTTTTCCTCAAAGCAAATGTCTTCATATGAAAGCTTCAAAGCCATATCCTGTCCTATGTGGATTGTACTCGAGTTTGCCAACCGCTGCTTGGCCCTACTGTTTCTAAGATAGTTTTTAAATAACATAAATTTAATGAAGCTTCTTTTATTAGAAGGAATATTTTATTCGAAGGATATAGAAGATTTTAGGAGTATTTTATTAGAAGGATATAGACATAGTTAAAGTAGGGAGGCTGGGAAATTAGGGTTTGGATTTTACTTAATCAGATAAAAAGTTCATTACAAGCCGGTTCCCCTTACGAACCAGCCCCTTACTTGCCCCCACCCCCTAGATCCATTTCTGCCTCTAGTAGATTTTTGCCTTTAAAACAGCACTAGAGCTTTCAATTTCCAGTCAAATTAGCCCCCTCCCAAATTTGACACATTTCTGGCCCTTTTTAGTGCGACATTTTGAGTGGGTGCAACGTTTTTGTTCCTTGACGTTGTGTCGACATTGAGGTTCCCTTTGCCAGAGATTAGTTATAAACTCCATGTAAATTAAAAAAAAAATCAGCCATTTTGTACACCTTTTGATAGAGAAGGAACCAATCCTTTCTTAATTTTTTTGTTTTTGTTTACATTTAGTCCACTTGGCCCAAAGACTTACGGCTGTAGGTTTCAAATTGAACTTGAAAAAAAGTTTTGCAGAAACACGAAAAAATAAACAAGATAAAAAGGAAAAAATAAGCACTATAGAATAATCAACAGCCCATATTCGGTCTATATTTGGAATCTAGGTAGATTATCCCAAAGTCCTTTTTTTAAATTATTAATTAAAAAAAAAATTTACACAAAATAAGTTTTTCAAAGAAAAGTAAAGAACTCCATTTAACAAAAAATGAGCAAAAATAAAATCAAATAATCTACCAAGCGTGAAACTACCACAAATCAGCATCAATAAATAAATGAAACCCAAAACGAACAGAAATTACAATAAATAATCTAGTCAAACTCAAAACGAGCAGAAATTAACATAAGTTGGGCTCAAAACCCCTATGCCTTCCCAAGTCCAGAACAAAATTTGCACTTTACTGAGAAAATACAAATGTTTTTACTTTTATAACTTTAATAAATCAAATAATATTAACATTTTGATTACTAAATATCAGTATATGTATGTTAAACTGACAATGCACATTCATTTGTATTTTTTCAGTAAAGTGCAAATTTAGTTCTAGCCTTGGGAAGGCATAGGGGTTTTGAGCCCAACTTATGTTAATTTCAATATAATCGTCAACATCATCAATATAATCGTCATCATCAATGTAATTTCTCATCATCAATAACCATCATCAGTAGTAAAACTGTTACTACTGATGACGGTCACTGTATATGTGACCGAAATATCTGGTATTTTTTTGTGAATTTCTATACACTGTCTATTAAAAAGGATTTTATCCATATTTTGAACTTTTATTTTATCGTCATGGAAAGGCAGTGTGGTCTCCGAAATGATCTATGGAGTTCTTTACTTTTCTTTGAAAAACTTATTTTGTGGAAAAAGTTTTTTTTAATTAATTTCTGTTCGTTTTATGTTGACATAGTCTTTTCAGGGAAAAAGAAAATAATGCTTTAAATCTTTTCTTTTTTTAAGAATTTATAGTTTGGCTTGCTATTTGTATGCTGAAGAAAAATTTTCAGCAATTTTTAATAACATACACCTTTTTAAAAATCTGGACACAAATATTAGTGTTTAACCTAGTTTCATACCTCCCCTAGTTGACCTGAAATGGAAAACTTGATACCATTCGCAAAAAAATCTGTTTACTTTCTTTGATAGCTTTGATACACTTACACTATTTTGATTGGGTTAAATTTTAAGAGCAGAAGTAGCCCCAAAAGTCTGAATATAATGCCCTCAGTCGTTCTTGGGATACTGCTGAGATGCCTTATTGGGAATTAGCATTAACACAGCGCATTTTGATTTAATCTTAAGGCAACATTTAGTTTTTAGACATAATGGGCAAATGGGAGGGTGGGCGTGGGAGGGGGATTAGTTGCCCTCCAATCAATTTTGACTACTAAAAAGGGCATCAGCCCTTTTTATTTTGAATCGAAGGAGCCCTTTTCGAAGTTCCCACGACAACTCCCTCGATACGAAGTGCCCTGGTCTAAACAACATCAAAAATAATACAGTATACCCACATCGATCTTTACTATAAAAATGTCAAGCCTTCCAATCATTTTCAACTATTAAAAACGGCACTAGGCCTTTCGATTTCCAATCGAATGAGCCCTTTTTGAAACGACAACACTTTCTATAAACACCTTATATGCCCCGAGGGCATAAATTACAACCCTTACCCTAAGGGCTGTTAGGGTGGTTGTCATCCTCTAAGACCTAATTTCCAGAACTTTCAAATACGTTAAACAAAATGGCTATCTTAAAATTTTGATTGTGTATGGGGAAATGATGGGCCTGAGAGGGGCGGTAGTCGCTCTCCAATCACTTTCAACTATTAAAAATGGCACTAGCCCTTTCAATTTCCAATCAAATGAGCCCTTTCGAAGTTTCTACGACAACACTTTCAATAAAAGATCTTATATGCCCCCAGGGCATAACTTAAAACCCATGCCCTGAGGGCTGTGGGGGGGGGGGCCATTCTCAAAGACCTAATTTCCAGAACTTTCTACTACGTTGAATAAAATGGCTATCTGAAAATTTTGATCGGATGTGTTTGGAGGAATGGTGGGCGTGAGAGGGGGGTTAGTTATCCTCCAATCACTTTCGACCATTAAAAGGGCACTAGCCCTCTCAATTTCCAATTGAATGAGCCCCTTTTGAAGTTTTACGACAACTCTATCTATAAAAACCTTATATGCCCCCAGGGCATAACTTACAACATTTTCCCTTGGGGTCTGGGGGGTTTGTCATCCTTAAATACATAATTTCCAGAACTTTCAACTACGTTGAACAAAATGGTTATCTCCAAACTTTGATTGAATGATTTTGGGGAAATGGTGGGCGTGAGAGAGAGGTTAATTACTCTCCACTCACTTTCGAATATTAAAAAGGGCAATTTCAATTTCCAATCAAATGAACCCTTTTTGAAATTTTTACAACCAC
>JAQQPU010003605.1:0-10931 GCA_029168905.1 Artemia sp. Kazakhstan ARC1039 | reverse complement strand
GAAATTTTCCATGGAAGTTTTCCATGGAGTGGTGATTTTTCTAGGGAAAAGTTTTTTCTAAGGGATAAGGATGAATTTTCCTCGGGGAGGAGATATAAGGGAGGGGGTGAATTATTCTCTGTTCTGATGTATGTACGGATGTTAAATTAAACCACTTCCTCAATTCAGAGTTGTCTGTTTTGAAAACCCTTGGCTAATAGCCTCGTTAAAGTGTTAAATTTAATTTATCTCATTATTGTAATTCGATTTCATAAACTATTTTGGAAATGTGGGTACAAAAAGCCTGTGCCCCAACACCTGTGAGGTTTTAAAAAACTGGGCTCTGAACCGTAAAAATATCAAATTTAATTTTGGTACGTTAAGGTAAGTCTTTAGCTTTTTACAAGTGCCAACGCAGAGGGCCCGCCAAGTGCCGAGATAAAAGAAAAATACAGAGGTCTAACCCAGTATATAGTAGCATTTTCACATCTGCAAGTGCCATCTATATTTTACAAATCCAAATTGATGCTGTAGAGAGAATAAAAGGTGAAGGTTACTCCAGTCGTATTTCAAAGGTTTGGCGAGTCTTCTTGGAGTGCCTTGTCTTTCTCTTTTCTTAGTTAACTAAGTAAAGAGCTTGTTTTGGGATTGGTTTACATATTTGTATGTCAGAAGCATGTCTCTGTGCCTGCGTCGGAAGGTCAAAGATCGTAATTTTAGGATGGATAGCCTTTCACTACATGGTTTCTCGATACGTCTAGAAATACATTTGGTGACCTTCCTCTGCATACCTGCAAATAGTTGTATATCACTTTTGTGAAAAGAACTAGCAATGCAGGCTCCGAAATATAAGACTGGTTTCAGAATGATTTGCTTCATCTGCAAACAATACAAACATCAATTTGCGTATTTGAAATTAACATTAAAACGCATATTAAATAGTGCGTTAATGTCTAACCTAGTAAATAAAAATGAGTTGTAAATTTTCCCGCTTGACATTATGTGCCAATTGTTATTGAGAAACATTTACAAAATATCTGAAACCAACAAAATTACTGAACTTTTTTCTATATGCTTCGGCTATATAGCCTAGAGAGATTAAAGGGGTTGAGTGGGATAGATAGACTGTATGCTACTCTGATATAAAAATTAAAAACAAATTTCTGTATTTAGTGAAGAAAAACTTTTGTTTTTAAGTATTTAGATCAAAAGAGGGCCCTAAAAAGACAGTTAATGAGCGAGGAATGGAAAACTGTTATTTCCTTTGCCAATTGATGTATTTGCTTCTTTCTTTGAAATATTCTTTTGCCGTTTTTCTATCTTCAGATTTGTTATTAAAATTAATTAGAAAAATGTTTTTCCAAAAGATAAGTTTTTCAAAGAAAAGTAAAGAACTCTATTAAACCAAAAAATGAACAAAAATAGAATAAAATAATCTACCAAGCGTAAACAACCACAAATCAGCATCATAAATAAATGAAACACGACACGAACAGAAATTACAATAAATAGCCGTTTCAAACTCAAAACGAGCAGAAATTAACATGAGTAGGGTTCAATATATATATATATATATATATATATATATATATATATATTCTGGCCTTAGGAAGTGTTTAGTTGATAAGTTTATAAATAAGAAGGGAGGTAAATTGTATGTAGCTTTTTCGGATTTAAAAGGGGCATTTGATAACGTAAGGAGGGAACTGTTACTGAAAGATTGTGTAAATATTGGCCTGCCATACCCACTTGTAAGGATCTTAATAAGTATGTATGAAGCTACAAAGTTTGTTATTAGTGTTGCAGGAAAATTTTCAGATGTAATTTGTTCTAGAAAGGGGGTTAAACAAGGTTGCCCCCTGTCTCCGCGGCTATTTTCGTTGTTTATTAGTGATTTGCCGGATTTTCTTAGGAAGCAAGGAACCCCAATGGTGTCATTAGATGTCTGTGAACTATGCATGCTGATGTTCGCAGATGACCTTGCACTAGTGGCGAAGTCTAGAGAGGATTTACTGTTCTTGTTGGATAAAACTAAAGATTATATAGATAGGAAACAACTAAGCCTGAATGTAAAGAAGTCGGTAGTTGTGGTTTTTAGAAACGGAGGTAAGATTACAAGTAAGGATAGAGTAAAATGAGAGGGAATAGATTTAGATTGTAGGGATGAGCTTACGTATTTAGGATGTAAGTTTTCGTCAAATGGTAAGTTTGGAAAGCAGCTGAAGCAAAGTCCTGCTAAAGGAAAGTCCTGTGCCTATGCTGTGACTGCTATCCAACTGGCAAACATTGATTCAGATTCAGTATTTTAAGAGAGTTTTAGGTCTACATTTTTCAACGAATAGTTTAGTATTGAGAGGAGATCTAGGTTTATTTTCTTTAAGAAGTGATAGGCTAGTAGGGATGATAAGACTATGGGAGAAAATCTTGAGTATGCCCAGAGTAAGGATAACAAAAGCAGTAAATTTAGAAGCTCTGAGGATCCCAAAGAGTGATGCGTGGCCATCTCAAATAAAGAAGATATTGGAATATTGTGGATTTTCAGAGCTATGGAATGGTGGGCTAGGGATTGGATTAAAAGGAGCAGTTGCAAATAGGGTTAGGGAGAGGTTAAGGGACCAGGAGATCCAGGTGTGGCATGCGCGAGTGAATGAGACCCGGCCACTGGAGTTATATGCAAAGGCTAAGGAGCAGTGGGGAGAAGAATTGTATTTTTAAGGCGGGGCTTCAAAAGAGGCAACAAAAGTTGATTATTTGTGTTAGGTCAGATGGGTTACCACTAGGTGAGAGAAGGAAGTATCTGGGAGGGGTTAGGCAAGCTTCGGGTCCTTACTTCTGTCCCATGTGCGGGAAAGAGGAAGATTTGGTTCATTTTGTGGGGAAGTGTAGTGAATTAAAAGATTTAAGGAAAGAATTGTTTGGGGTATAGGTTTGGGAGAGAGATGAGACGATGCATTTATTAGCAAGGAAAGATATGGGAGGTATAAAGAGATTCGGAAGGTTCCTGACGATGGGTTTAGAGTCTAGAGAAAGGTTTTTTTTGAAGATTAGGGATGAGGGTGATATTTCACTAGCTTAGATTATAGTTTTGTGCCAATTTATGCCTGTATGAAAGTGTCTTTGTTTTTGTGACCACGGCCCTTTGGGCTTTTGTGTCAATAAATTCTATTCTAAATTATATCTATCTAAGCTCTTTGACAGCTTGGTTACCATTACACTCTTTTGATTTAGTTAAGTCTTAAGAGCAGAAGTAATAATAAAAGAATCCCTGAAAGTCTGAACTTTATACCCTCAGTCGTTTTTGGGATATTGCTGAGATGTCTTATTGGCAACCAGTATGCACACAGTGCGCTTTGATCTAGTCTTAAAGCAACATTTAGTTTTTAAGCATAATGGGAAAATTTGCGTTACTGTGGGGGGTTGACCTGCGTAATAGTCCTAGAGATACAGTTACAAGACCGTTCAGCTATGCTGAACAAAATGGCTATCTTAAATTTGATTGGAAGTGTTTGGGAAATTATGAGCTACAGAGTAGGGCTGATTGCCCTCCAATCGCTTTTGACTGTTAAAAAGGGTACTAGAACTTTGAATTTTCAATCAAATTAGCTCCTTTAAAATATCAATGATATTACTAGCAATGATAGAGCAGCGCTGCCTGTGATATTGCTTATGCGTCTTTTAATTCTTGCATGCGTACAGTTTTGTCGTTTAATTGAAACGCTCACTAAAGGTTTCAACTTAATGCCGTTGGTATCATAGTATCATTAATTACAGTAACCGTAGAAGTAGTACACAACACTTACACGGTAGACAAAATAAAAAGAAGACAAAAATTAAAATAACATACATCTATATATAAAATTAGGCATCTAAGTTATTAAGGCGAATAAACCCAGGCACAAACCTTTTTTCATATCTTGCATGGGTTGTAAGTACTGGTTGTATTTTTTTATATAGGCTCAGCAACAGACCTTTGTAACATTTGTCTACAAGGGGGAAAATCCTGATGAAGTATATCACGGAGATTGGGATTTTTCAAGATACCCTTTCCCTGCCTGAGACTAAGTTGTTGCCTTCTTTTTTCAAGGATAACAAGTTTAAATTCTTGGAGGAACAATATATAGGGGACGAAATATAGGTTTAAATTCTTGGAGGAGCGATAAATAGCAGCTTAATTACGGTCACCATCTGCTGTTGGTCTATCAGAGGATAATAGGTTGGTTCGATTCTTAAGAAATACAACAGATTTGTCCATATTCACTACGAAGTCGTTATTGGCAGCCTGGTTCTGAATGTACTCGATGATACCATACACGTTGCTTGGGGAGTCCTTGTGGCAAATTTCAGTTAGATCATCGAAGTACTTCCATCTTTCGTCATAGGAATCTTCCAGCTCGTTGACCATGACAAGAAACAAAAGAGGACCAAGGGTTGTTCCTTGTGGCACTCCACAATAGATTTGAACCTCGATTGAGCACGCGCTCTTATATTTAGTGCTTTGCTTTCGATCCGAGAGAAAGCTGGTAACGATTCAAACTAAAGCAGGGGTGGTACTATACCTTGTAAGTAGGCTAACTTTTTGATGAGTTTACTGTGGTTGATCAGGTCAAAAACTTTTTTCAAATCTACTGCTATGAGGTTTATCCAGTAGCAGGGTGGTCTAGGTTCCTGAGGATTTTGTCCAGTAGGCTTACCAAATAGTGAGCTGTTGAGGTCTTGGGAAGACTACCAAATTGCTTTGGATCCACCATACTGATGATTTTTTCCTTTATCCAGGATGAGAGGAATTGCTCGTAGACTTTGCTAAATACCGGTATAAGAGTGATCGGCCGAAATCCAGTGAAGTCATTAGGCGCGTCATTATTAGGTATCAGTGTCACATATCCTTTCTTTCATAAAGACGGGAGGTTGCAAGAATTGGTGAAGTGGTTAAATAAATTTGAAAGGGGTTGACTAAGTTTGTCTGGGAATGCTTTTAAGATTTGGATTGGGATATCAGTTCGCGTGACGCTTGTTCGTTTTAGCATTTAAGTTTTTTGGTCACCATTTCGGCTGTTATTGCTGGGAGGTCCTAATAGTCTGTGGGTGGCTGTGGTATCTCATCTGGGCGCAAGGGAGGTAGGGTTTGTACAACACTAGCCAGGTGGGCGTCACGTTGGTTAGACAATTCGGTATCTGTATCATCCAAGTTGAAATTGACACACTTAGTTTCTTTTCCTACAAGTTTTTTACCTTCTTTATACCCATGTTAGGGTTTGGATTGGAACAAATCATTTACTTTACCTTGATAGTAGTCTTTTGCCACCTGGCGTGTCAGTTTGCGAATATTGTTCTTCGAAAGAATAGCTTGCTGGCGTTTCCCTTCTTTGAAACAATCTTCGTTTCTCAGCTATAAGCTTTTTAACATCCTTTGAAATGTACAGACGGTCGGTGAGGAAGGACTTGGTTTTTCTCTCGGGCAAGTAACTACGAAATTTTTCTAGTAGAGTATTTTGAAGAATTTCTGCTTTTGAATCGGCAGTGCTGGCATTCGAGACATCTAGCCGAATTTCTTGAGTTATCCAGTTCCCAAACTCGAACAGATCGGTATCAGTGATTGGTCGGTTTGTTGTCTTTTTCGTTGTGTACGTTATTTTCACGCTGTTCAACGGATTTAGCTCAAGTGAGAAATAGTTACTACCACCCAGGGGCGGGCCGTCTGTGGGACTTTTTTAATATTTGGTCATATTTGTAGCGATTATGTCAAGTGATGTTCTTCTTTTTGTAGTTGGGAAGTTTAAAGTAAACTCAAACGCCCTGTAAAAATTTCCCAGGTTCAGTTCATTACCATCACCGAGAACAAACATCGCACATCCGGGCCACTTACCTGAATCGTAATCGGCACTCAGGTAGAGCTTTTCAAGAAACCTTTTCTTCTGTTCGTAGGGCTGGCTAGGCGAGTAATTGAAAGCACACACAGTCAAACTGCTGATTCTCCTTGGAAGTTTTTTTTAGGTTGAGTTCTTAGCCACATTATTTCATCGTTGGATTCAAGACATGGAACATCAGTAGCACTTATAGCTAACTTTTCATGTGCAGAAGATCGATGTTTTGGCAGTGGACTTCTGTTACCACCAGTACAATTGACTTAAGGATGCGTGCTAGGGTTTATATTTCAACTACCTTATCTGGGTTGAGACTTTCAGCGTTGAAAAACTTTAATAATGAAAATTCAGGAGATGGGTATTCTTTACTCTTTGTCCTCTTCGTGAGGCCGGTGTTATTAGGCTTGTGGCAAGCGGAGAAAATTTGAAGAGAAGAAGAGTGAAGTGGGTCTCCCAGATCACGACCACAAGATCCACTAGTGCGAGCAAAGCACCGTATCTGCTCTAAACAATAGTTTCTAGATAGTTTCTGGGGGGAGGGGGATTAGCTGGGAATATTTCTTTCCAGTGGGGGAGAGGGGTAAAACGAGGAATACGCGGGTGGAGCAAACGGAGGAGAATGAAACCAGCTGGGATTGGAAATGGGTCGGGGAGGTGCCTGGCGGTAAAAAGGTACCGGACTGGAGGGAGGAGGGGGTGGGGGTCATGGCGGCTCTCTGCGTTTGCCTAAAAAAGGTTGGATCATAAGCTTATCCTCCACCATAACCAATACATGAGCGAAATTACACGGTTTTTCAAAACAAGATAGAAAAGAACAATGGTCAACATGATAAAAACTGCACTTGTCAGTCCTACAAATACCCAGTATAAAATCATGACAAATATCTAAAAACTTGCACTGTTTACGAAACTTGCAAAACCCGCGATTAAAATATTGACATATCACATATTCTTTTCCACTTTTCTCACACTTTCTTTCTTTTTATCTTTGGAAATTTTCTCAAAATAAAACACAAGTCATCATCTGCTGATGATTTATCAAAAACTTGGTAATCATTGTGGTATTCTCGTCATTATTTGCTGGAATTTTTTCTACAAGCTGGGCACTCACCGCACGAAGAAACTTATTCGAGTTATATGTATGTCCAAAATTACATTTGTCTCCTAATTTGTACTTCCCTGTCAAAATCATGTTAACACATTTGCTTGCTTTGGAAAAAGGGCCATTACCGTTTGGCAATCGGACAAACTTGCTCGCATCGGATGTATTTTTGTAATTTGTAATACAGTGTTCAAATATTAGCGTAGGTTCAGGAGTGATATCGGTCATAGCACTTTGAATTGACAGCAGCTTTGCTGGCCCGGGAGACGGTAGTTCTAGATTGTTCATTCTCTCACGTTCGTTTTCAGACATACAATTTCTTGGTCTTTACCACAAATTTCTAGTTTAAGATCAGAGATCACCTTATTGGTATGTATGCCAATGCTTTTTAGCTTTTCAGCTAGAAGCTAAATTTCAGCATTCCTGCTGAGTTAATTGGCCCTTAATCTAATCAAGTTCATAAACAAAACTAGAACAGTTTTTGCACGAGTATGGTTCAGTAAAGAGGGGTATTTCATTCTGTGCTTCAGCTTGGGTCGCACCATTCGTGGGTAGCATAAAGTGGGAAATAGGAGCTGCTTTAGTTGTGTAAGTTTTATTCAGTAAGTTAGCCTCATTACTTATACAGAAATAAAGCCTAATTGGTGAGCAAATTTTATTAATTTTTTCTTGCTCCTTAATTTCGAATAAGTAAGACGCCTCTAATTTCTTAGGATCCCAGCGTTCGGTGGCTTTCACTAAGGATGGGGAAAGAGAAAGACTTAAAATCTCTTCAGTGAAGTCTGGTGTTAAGGGCTTGCTGGGACTTGTCTCAACTGGGATAACTGGTGATGGAGCTTGAAGAGAGCTGGGGTAATAGGTGCAACAGTTCAAACAACGCCAAATAGCGTTTTCTAACCTTTGTTTACAGTGTAATATCAGCACATTCGGGGTTCAGCCACTGATTGCATTTCCTACATTGAACTGTACCTCTGCCGGCTCTTTTTGTGCATTCAGGTCAGAAGATATTTACATTGGTATTCTAAGTTTTTATATTCAAGATATAAGCAGAGATAAGCCAGATACTAACGGGACTCAGAGTGTAATTCAGCAATTAAAATCTTCAACCAAAAACGCAACTGGCTAGGCACTGGTACTTCCAATAGAGCCATTATTAAGCCATTTATATCCGCTTAAAATGTCTTCCTGCTAATTCACAATAGCTAATAACATGTATTGAAAGACAGGTAGATCTGCCCGGTACGGGCTATCAGTAATAATATCCAGTTCCCAAGGGAATTCTCAATCAAGTAGCAAAACTAAAATAATGCACATATTCAAATTTTAATCCTTTGGTATACTGAATTAATTATGATCAATATATTAGCTGTAGGTCGCGAAGAGACTATAATACCTTTGTCAGTTAAAAAAGAGGTTAAATCCAAAAAGAGGTCTTTACACAATGGACTCTGAATCAAGACTGAACACTATAACTTCCAGTTTCAAATCAAATGATGGTATCTAAAGTTTATACGACCCTAAATTCCATGAAAACCTTATCTGCCCCCAGGGCATAACTCAAAGCCTTTGTCCAAGGGCTCTCGAGGGTTGTGTCAACCCTGGAGGCATTGATGTATGTTCTTTGGACTATTTTTAACAAAATGACCATCCCACAATTTCAATCAGATACGTTTGGTGAAAAGAGGGGTAGTTTGGGGAGGGGGGCTAGTTTATTTCCATCAGTTTTTACTCTTAAAAAGGAACTAGAACTTCCAATTTCAACCAAATGAGCCACCTTTAAAGTTTATACAACCATTCCTTCCATAAGAACCTTAAATACCCCTGGGGTATAACTTAGAACCCTCACCCCAGGCCCTGATGGTTTGAATAAACCCCAAAAGCCATGTTGCATGATCTTTGGACTATTTTGAGTAAAATAATTGTCTCAAAAGTTTTATTTGATGCACGTCGCGAAAACATGACGTGTGGGAAGGGTAGCTGAACTCTGATCACTCTAACTCTCAAAAAGAGTACTAGAACTTCTGATTACCGATCCAATGAGTCCCCTCCAAGGTATATACGACCACGCTTTGCATAAGAGCCTTATATGCCCCCAGGATATAACTGATATCCCTTGTCTTGAGAGCTGGGGGGGGAGGGAGGTTCTTCCTCACAGACATAATTTCCGACCCCTTCAACCACGATGAACAAAATTACTATCTCCAAATTTTGATTGGATGTGTGGGGAAATGATGGGCGTGGAGGTAGGGGGGATTGGTTACTCTCAAATCACTTTCGACTCTTAAAAAGAGCATTACAGCTTCTGATTTCAAATCAAGTGAACCCCATGTGAAATTTATATGATCACCCATTCCATGAAACCTTATATGCCTCCAGGGCATAACTTCCAACCCTGTACCCAGTTTGCTGGGGGGTTGTGTTAACCCCAGAGGCTTTTTTATGTGTTCTCTGGACTATTCTGAACAAAATTATTATCTTACAATTTCAGTCAGATGGGTTTGGTGAAAAAAGGAGTTGTCGGCAGGGGGGTTCTTACTGCCCTCCATCACTTTTGACTCTTTAAACGGAACTAGAACTTCCAAATTTCTACCAAATGAGCCTCCTCTAAAGTTAAGCAACCATCCCTTCCATAAACACTTTAGCTACCCTCTGATCACTTTGACTCTTAAAAAAGGCACTAGAAATTACAATTACCGATACAAAGAGTCCCCTCCGAAGTATGTACGATCACCCTTTCCATAATAATCTTATATTCCCCAAGGTAATAACTTACATCCCTTACCCTGAGAGCTGTGGGAGGAGGGTTGTCTTCCTCAAAGACATAATGTCTTGACCCTTCAACTATGATGAACAAAATTGATATCTCCCAATTTTAATGGGATGTGTTTGGAAAAATGATTGGTGGTTGCTCTCAAATCACTTTTGACTCTTAAAAAGGGTACTATAGCTTCTAATTTTCAAATCAAATGAGCCCGTTTGAATTGTATACGATCACACATTCCATAAAAACCTTATATGCTTCAAGGGCATAACTTACAACCCTATCCTGGGGGGGGGGGTAACCCTAGAGGCATTGTTATATGTTCTTTGGACTATTTTGAACAAAATCGTTGTCTCACAATTTCAATCAGATGCGTTTGGTGAAAGGAGGTGTAGTAAGAGGGGGACTAGCTTCCCTCTACAGCTTTTGACTCTTGAAAGGGAACTCGAACTTCCAATTTTTAACCAAATGAGCGTCCTCTAAAGTTTATACAACCATCCCTTCCAAGAAAACCTTAAATGCCCCTGGGGCATAGCTTACAACCCTTGGCTCCATCCTTTTCAATCCAAAAAGCCTTGTTTTATGACATTTGGACAACTTTGAATAAAATGGCTATCTAGAATTTTCTATTAGATGCATTTCAGAAAAATACGACGTTTAGGGGGGGGGGGAGATAGCTGCCCTCCGATCTCTTCGGCCCTTATAAATGTCATTAGAGCTTCTTATTACCAATTCCATGATCCCTCTCCGAAGTTTATACGACCGCGCTTTCTATAAAAACCTTATGTGGGCCCAGGGCATAGCGTACAACCCTTGAGCTGAGGGCTGTGGGGGGTTGTCATCCTCAAAGACACAATTTACAGACCTTTCAACTACGCTGAACAACATGGCTATCTTAAAATTTTAATATCGGAAGTGTTTGGGGAAATTATGGAAATGGGGGCCATTTGCCCTCCAAGCACTTTCGACTATTAAAAAGGGCACTAGCCCTTTTAATTTCCAATCGAATGAGCTCTTTTTGAAGTTTCTACGACAAAACCTTCTATATGAAGTGCCCTGGTGTAAAACCAACCCCCCCCCCCCCACACACAAAAAAATACATTGTGCCAACATCGTTCTTTACTTTGGCAGCGCTATTGCCCTGCCTATGAAATCCTCTATTACGATATTAAATAAAAAAACAAGTTTTTTAAACTGAAAGTAAGGAGCGACATTAAAACTTAAAACG
>JAQQPU010003604.1:42790-53902 GCA_029168905.1 Artemia sp. Kazakhstan ARC1039 | reverse complement strand
TATTATAGCTCTTTAATTTTCTTTGAAAAATTATTTTACGTGTTGCTAAATATCAAATGCTAAATATCAAGCATGCACTTTTTAAATCCTTGCATTATTATTATCCTTATTTCTATCACAACACTAGGGAAACAGTCACAACCCTAGGGAAACAATTAGTGAAAATGCTTTATGTTTAATAGAGAGGAGGAGGGGCATGCACAAGAATTATTTGAGTGATGGATTATATGAAAACAACAGGATTGTAGAGAAAGTGGAGGCCATGGGCAGAATTACCGATCTGGAGATCTGGAAGATGCAGCCAGACAGAATCATTATAAGATAATCTACTGGCATGTTATATATTTTGAGAGAATATTCAACCTGCATTTGTCCCAGTTAAAGAAAGGGGGTAAGATAGGTAATACTTTTGCACTTAGAGATGCTGTAGATAAAGTTTTAAGAGACGAACACTGTGGTTTCAGAAAGAGTAGAGGATAAGTCAACCGAACATTCATTCTTAGATTAATAATTGAGAAGTGCCTGAGTCATCAAACACCTTTAGTCTTCCGTTTTATAGATTATGAGCAAGCGTTTGATTCAGCTGATAGAAGAGCTTTATCGAAGGTCCTATCCTTGTATGGTATATCAGACACTATGTACGAGAAAAACATTGCCACGGATAAGGTAGGGAATGAGGTTAGTAGGATCATTTCTTCTCCGTTTATATGGATCATGTCGGTAGACTGTGTCCTAAGTGGCACGGCAAATGCAATGGAAGAACACGAAACAAAATGGGGAAGTGGGTTGTCCTCTGGTCTCTCTTGACTATTAAAAAGCGAACCAAAAACTTTCAATTTCCAATCGAATCAGCCCTCTCTGAAGTTTATACGAGCCTCCCTTCTATAAGAATCATATATGCCCCCAGGGAATAACTTACAACGCCTGCCCAAGGGCCCTGGTTTTTTTTTCGACCCGGAGTTCTTGCTATACGACCTTATAACTATTTTTAACCAATGACAATCCAAAAAATTTTATCAGGTGTATTTGGCAAAAAAAGAACATTGGGAGGGGGGGGGCTAGTTGCCCTCAAATCACTTTCGACTCTTAACAAGGGCAATATAACTTCTGATTTTCAATTGAATGAACCCCCTCTGAAGTTTAAAAGAGGATCCATTCTATAAGAACCATATATGCCCTCAGGGTAGCACTTAAAACGCCTGCCCCCTGGTCCTGGGGGGTTTTGCCAACCAACCGACCCCCCCAAATTTTGAGATAGCCATTTTGTTCAGCATGGTCGAAAATATAATAACAATGTCTTTTACGATGACTTAATCCCCTGGGGGGAGGGCTGAAAGTTATCAACTTTACCCAATGTTTACACATAGTATTGGTTATTGGGAAGTATACAGACTAGTGGAAGGGGGCCGGGGGTTATGTGGGAGGATCTTTCCATGGAGGAAATTTTCATGGGGGAAGGCATATTGCTATGAAGGGGGCGCCGAATTTCCCAGCATTATTAAAAAAAACGATCAGAAATAAAATAAAAAGCAACAGGTTTTTCAACAGAAAGTAAGGAGCAAAACTTAAAACAAACAGAAATTATTATGTATATGATTGGATTCGCCCCCTAGTCAATATCTCACTCTTTAAGCCAAAGATTTTTAGTACTTTCATAAGAGCTATTTATTCTAATTAACGGCCTTTGTGGTTAAGGGGTCATTTTTAAAGAATTGGAACACAATTCGAACTTTAGCGTAAAGAGCGAGGTATTAACTAGGGGGCGAACCCCTAATATACGTATTAAAAATATATGAATATAGAAGCTTGTTACGTGAGTTAATTCGTAAGTTACGTATATTTATTACTAATAAAAACGTTCGTAAATAAAATTAAACAATTTTCGAGAAAGCCATTTAACCAAATAAAAGTAAAATTAATTTGCAGATTTTGTTTTAATTATTCATGTACGGTGAGCCAAAATTAAAACCTGTATTAATTCAAAAACGTTCAAAAATTAAATAAAAAAAAAAGAAAGTTAATTACTGAAAGTAAGGAGCGACTTAAAAACGAACAGAAATTATTCCGTATACGAAAGGGGCTTGCAGTCTCCATGGCCGAAGATCCTTAAACGGAGGTTTATGATCTTCCTCTTGTATACTCCTTCCGCTCCCTTGGTGAGTGTAAGTTAAAAAAACTGATTTATTTATCTATTTCCTTTTTCATGAAAATAATTAAATTTTCCGATGCGTGTAAACTCTTAAAGCTCACATAATAACATACTCCTTACCCCCAAGAAGCGGCCACTTCTTGGGGTGGCCGCTAAACTGATGTCAAATTGTTTAGAATAAATCTCTCCCTCTTACATTTTTACTTATGCAAAATTTAAGGTGTTTCAAAAAAAAACTTTTTTTTATTTATTCACGGATCAAAAGCTTCATGCTGAGGGTTGCTGGATTGAAAATGACTAGGAACCGAAAAACTATCAAACTTAGTTTTGAGATTTTCACCATTTTTCAATGCCTAATTTCTAATAATAAAAATTCCTAAAAATTTCTAATAATATCCATATCGAAGAAACGCAATTAATGCAAAAAAAGATAAAACAGTCTATAAAGAATGCAATAAAGAACTTTCGACTCAAATAAAATTGGGAAATAACCAGATTACTAATGTAAAATATATAGGTCAGATCTTATCAGTTATAGACGATCCAAAAAGCAATGAAGTCCCAAATGAAAGTCGTTATCAACGTCGGAGTTCAGCCACAATATTCATTTTATGTTCCTTAAGATTTTAAAATAATTAAAACTGGTTTTAATGTGTATATTCTAAATGGGAACCATAGACAGAGGAGAGCACCCTCCACCAAAGGCAAACATAGTATAATACATAAATGGATCGAATCCTTCCCCTCGTGAATTCTGATTACAAACCTAGAAGTTACTCTAAGAGAGATGAGAGACAGAGAAAGTGAGATCTTCCCACCTATGGGTGTTTCGTTTTTTTCCAGCTAGCACCAAAAGCCTAAAGAGGACTCCTAAACTGAGGCATTTGAAAAACCATTTATTTACCATAACAATGAACTAGTATGGACGTACACAACAAAAAACTTTTAAACATATGTGCGTATTACAAATTGTTACGATACTTTTATTCACCGGTTAATAATTCAAAACTGAATCTTTAAACTGAATTAACTCTTAAAATTTCGAATGATGTTGTAAGACCTTTTTTTTGACATCTATCCGACAAGAAATCTGCACTTCCAAATAAATCGTCAGTATCATCAAGTCCATAACTTGGATAAACTACTCGAACTAGGGTGATAATTAAGATTTTACATGGATTTTTGTTTATTATATTAACTTGTGCTTTTCTTTCGGGGTAATATGCCCACGCTGAGTTGAGCAAGGGTCGTCGAGCAGAAGCATAGCCTTTTGCTCACGAAGTGATCTGAGTCGACGCTCTGCCTCAATCCAAATTGGATCAAGACGCTGATTGAATGTCTCGTGAACAGACCTTAGAATTTTTACTTCTTCTTCCAAAACGTCACACCTTCTTTTTAGACAAGAGTTACTAATCGTCAGCATTTTTAGTTCATCTTCTTTAGCCTGAATTTTTTGTTTTGCTTTCTCACGTGAGCGTCTCACTGCAATATTGTTTCTCTCCCGACGCTTTCTATACTCTTCACTGTTTCTATCAACAATAGTTTTTAATTGAGGCTCAGTTTTCGCCTCATAAAAGCTTTCCCCTTCACTTCTTTTCAAACAAGATTTTTCCATTCCATTTTTCTGATGAAGAACTTGGTTTGACGGATGCTGAAATGGAACACATCCACATGAAACATTTCGCGAACTTTCAATAAAACCGTGAGCATGATGGTGGCTCTGATTGACGAAAGGCTCAGGGAACGTTAAGTCTAATAAGCTTTGCCAATCTGAAGACATTTCGGAACATCTTAAATTGTTTCCACTTCCCATGGCGATTCAAAATTTTTGCACCTTTGAGTTCCCGATCGATTTTAAAATATCCACTTTTAGCTTGGTCAATGCACTGAATGAAAAATCAGGTCACGTCTAAGATAAAACCATTACAATCAAATAGCCAATCGCCGGTAGACAGTTGAGATTAGAATGTTTAATAAGGAATTTTGATAAGGAAAGAACAGTTAAAAGGTCGTATATCCAGAAGCTACGTAACATGCTCTGATTAAAATGGTTTGAATTTTCGATTCGAATTATTTTGATGTATTGATCAGAAGTAAACAGCATATGCAAGGTGCTATGCACGAGATATATCATAGTCATATTTGTCGATAAAAAAAGCCTAGTTTTACGAATGGCGCTTTTTCCTTGATTTTAACGTCACACTTGTATTTCAGAAGCGAATAATTAAAATGAGAAGTAATTGATTTAAAAACATTGTATCAACACTAATTTGTTCCCAATTCTTCTATACTAATACTGTCTTCATAACTTCGGCAGATTCCTGTTACACACAGAAGAACAACGATCTTTTTTTAGTCCCAAAAATGATACCCCAACTCTTGACTTGATCGAAAAAACATTTTATGCTTGAAAGTTCAACAGTGTTCAACTCTGTTTTTTAGGTTTGTATTTTTTTTTAAATTTATTACGAACGGTAAGTTACGAAATACGCACGGTATATGAACCATTTCAGTAAATGGTTAATGTTATTACAATTTTCGTCAGCATTTTTAGTTCATCTTCTTTAGCCCGAATTTTTTGTTTTGCTTTCTCACGGGAGCGTCTCACTGCAATATTGTTTCTCGTGACGAAAATGGTAATTTCAGCAAAATACGTTATAAGAAATTACGAACGGTATACGTTACAGGCGTTATAGTCGTGTGTAATTTTGATTTTATCGATAAATACGACTATTATGCAATCCGGGCATTAGACTTATCCCGGTCAAAAATAATTCATCACAACCGTTAGTGACCTTAAGAACAAGTAGAATTAAGCGAAAACTACCAATAAAAATACAATAAAAAGTTGAAAAAAATCCTGAAATATTAAACCTCGAAATGTCGTCGTGTTTTATGCAGTTAAAAATAGTTGTTTTTTTATAGTAATTTGTGCGTAGTTGTTTCAAAAAACAACGTCTTATTAGTTATTATTTTCATAAGTAGTCATTTTATGCAATAGTTCTACGGTTTTGTGGTATTAGCTAAAGAACACGCATAAACTGTCGCATTTTTGACACAGTTTCGCAATATGATCCTGCGTGAAAAGCGACCAAAATGGCAAAAACCAATCATCAGACACGTGGCAGCATCTCGTTAGAGGGAGGTGAATTAAAAGAAGGCGGCAAAAAGGCAAATTAAATGAAAAATGGGAGAAATTATAGGACAAACTATAAAAATCCCAAGAATTGAGGAGATAAGGGTCAGAAAGTCCCCCTTCTTGTATATATGTACCTGCCTCTCATACAGAATTGACGGGTTTCCTTGGACTATACTAGCCCAAGCAAATAGTTAGACAAATGGGAACCACAATACAGTCTCTGATGTGTAGTGTATAAAGTTAAATTGAGCAGATTCATTTGGGTACTTAAGCAGAATTTTTTAGAGGGAGGGAGGGGGGGGATGAAAAAAATATAATTTGAATAAAAAGTACTGAGAAGCTAAAGGAAATTTGGAATTTCAGAGGGGCCAGACCCCGAGGCCTTCCCTTTGCGTACATCACTGGATATATTTTGCATATAAGCCCCTTTTTATCAGACTATGAATTTGTGTATGTTCCAAAATAAAAAAAAATCCTTTTTTTGTTACATTGATTTTGAATACCGTGAAAAACTGACTTCCTCATGTTTGGACTCTTGAAATCTAAATGTTGTCAAAGACCAGTACATATATNTATATATATATATGTGTGTGTGTGTATACGTATATATATATAAAATAAAAAAAACTTCGCATCAAACTATATGCGACTTGAAAACTTAAAAAAATACCATCAACTTAAAGGGAACTACTGCACCCAAAATCTCCCGCTTCAGGACACCCTAGACGATCAATCATTTTGATCAAAAGCTTCCTTCAATCAGTTGATTAATGCATGATTCACCATCTAGGAATCTGTTTGACGCTTGAATCAAGCGTTGACGGTGATCGATAGAAAGTTTGAATGATTCAATCGGTTCCTAGACGGTCAATCATGCTTTAATCAATTGATTGACGGAAGCTTTTGATCAAAATGATTGACCGTCTAGGGTGTCCTGCTAAAGTTATATCAGTACTTTAATAAAAGGAATAAACATTTTTAAACAGGTGCATCTTTTATGATAGTGACTCAAAAACAAAAGTAGTCAATTAAGTTATATTTGCAATAACGAATAGTTTTCAATAGACTGCGTTAAATGGACCCCCTCCCCCCCATGTATGTGCTCTTGCAGAAACGTATTTCTAGTATTAAAGACCAGGAAAGTGACATCATATCAACCTGAAAATTCATTGTGCTGTGTTATTGTGCTGGGGTACGGTCCAAAACAGTATTTTCCAGTTCCTTCCTCGAATGGTGACATCTAGTTTCATCGGAAAAAAAAATTAAAGCTTGGTGAAGTGTTCCCACATACAACTCATCGCTCTAACGGAGTGACTTCTCATCAGCTCGGAATATATAAGATAGTAGTTGTCAAACGAAAAAACGAGCCTCGCGGGTTGTTTGGCTCGCTTTGCTCTGGCAGTACCACGGGCTTTTGCACCTCGTTTGTTATATGTTGCAAGCACATACACAGTGTATAAGTGGGGAAGGGGTAGAGAGAAGAACTCAAAAATATTTACCCACGCTTTTAAGAACAAATTAGTAGCCTCTCGTTGTTCCATCTGCACGTGTCTTCTTATGGTTATAAGGATTGATTTTCACGTAGGATGGCCGGCACAAATACGATTACAGTGGGAAGAGTCAAAAACCCAAACTAACAAACTAACTGGTTCTCTGGGGAACACTTCTAGCACGTCGTGAAGTAGAAAAAAGACTGAAAGCGTATCCTATGACACGTTGACTGGGGGGGTACTTCATCTAATTTGAACAACTGTCGTTGCCAACATTTCTTACAGTGCAACCCTTCATTTGGTCCATAAATCCATCTTACGAAGCAAAACAATTTTCCAAATTAATGAATGGTCTTGTTCATTGGTTGTTGGGCGGTTTTTGAGTGAATATTATCAAAGGTCAAGTTTTCCTTTTGAGCCAATTTTCCAAGGGTAAGTCTTCCTTAAAGGTGACTTTTCTTGGGGACTCGTTACCCAGCACCGACTAAAAACGGTTAAACATTTAACTCGAGCAGTTTTAAGGCAACAGATAAATTACAACACTTAAAATTACTAACCGGCTATTTTCGATACATGCTCAAAGGGTTTCAGCAAAGCTCAGGTTTATTTTTAGTACTGGGGATTGAGGGGGCAACAGCCCCCTCCCCATATATACAGTAATTTATATTTGTCTAATCTTAAAAGTCGCTCCTCGCCTTTAAAAGAAACAAATATATTTATTTGTCCACTTTTTATTTTGTAACATTAGATAAAACAAATTTTAAATAAGATGTTTCCGGAGATAGATCTAGCAAAAATATGAGAGAAATAAGTTAAGTAGAAACAGGGGCATCAACCCAAGAAACCGTCGGAGAAAGGGGCAGACATTTTTGGTACTGTTGCGCTTAATGGTACACACCGCTATAGACTCTATAACAATTCAGCATGGAGACCCGTAAAGCGGGTAATTGCTATGTAAATTGATCGCAAAGCAGCGTGCATTCTCATTGAATTTACAATATTTAAACTATTGTTTTTTGGGGTTTAGGGGGGGGGGGGAGAAAAATACCTGGGTTTGGTTTGGTTTTGTTTTTAAATTATTTTTTTTTTTTCCCCCCCCCCCCCTAATGTGCAAATATATAGCCTAAATTTGTTTCATAAGTCTCTCCCGTTTGACTAGTTTCCTTAATAGAGTCTATAGCGGTGTGTACCATAAGCGCAACAGTATCGGACTTTTTCATTTCTAAAATAGTGATACAAAAACAGGTGCTTTTCAAAAACCGGGAAGGGGCAATTTTGATGTTTCTTCTTGTTTTTCCATTGAATATACATCGAAAAAGAAATTTTACAAAATCTAGTGAAGGAATTCCTCCTCTATTCATTGATGCTTCTTAGTAGACACACCTTTAAAGTGTGAATTACGCAGAAGTAAAAGAAGGCTTCTCAAAGTAAAAGAAATAGTAGTCATGCCAATCATTAGCATAAAAATTCTTAGAAACTGCAGTCGTGTGGTTAAGTAAGGCTAATTAATTCGCTAACGAAAATTAAAAACTGCTTGAGTTCATTTACGTACTATAATTATAATTTTGAAGGTGTGTGGTTGCAATGATTAGAGCATATAAACAACTTTTTAACTCCAACCAGCAACATACCATGGGGGGGGGGAGATCAGGCCCAGGTCTCCCTCAAATCTCAAGATAGTAACAACTTTCCAGTAATTTTTTACTTTCCCGTTTAGCTATCGCGCTTTTAATTTTCCAATTCCCCAGTAAAACAAAAATCCAGTAAAAGCATATACAGTAGCCTATATATTTTTAGCTTTTAATACAACTAAACAAAGGGGGAAAATACTTGGGTGAATTCAAATATTCTTGAAATTCAAGACAAATTTACCCTTGCAAGTGCAAACAATGGATAGTTTGAAAAAAAATTTTTTTTATATAAACAATATTGCCATTTAATTGTTAATTATCCCAAAGTAAATGCTCCAAGTGAACCACATACAGACAACCACTAAACAGTGGCGTAAATTGGGGAAGGAGGGGGGATGGGACCCTCTAGATTTTTAAATATAACTTTCTGGGTATTTTCATTAAAAAAATAAACAGTTTGCCCCCCAAAGATATAGAAAAATACATTTTGCTTTTTTTCCTAAATTACCGAGATTTGACGCCACTGCCACTAAAAAAAACTGCTGACAAATAATGATGGTTTATGGATAGCTTAGAATAAGAAACACAAATAAGACATCAGTAGACTATTGGTGAAATGGTAGACCGCCAGAAACAGGTGTTTTATCTATCAATTATTATAGCTTATGATATTTTTCTTCCTTTCTTTCGTGCAAGAAATACAATAAAACTTGGAATGAAAAAAGTGAAAAAAAACGGTACTGGTGCATTATCCGGGCCCACAGCTATAAAATGTATCAAGGAAACCAGTCACGAAACCCGTCAAACGGGCTATTTGCAAGAGACCGCTATACATAAATGATTGCAAAGCGTTGTTTCTCAATGAATTACAATATTTAAACGATTGTTTTTTGGGGTTTAGGGGGGGGGGAGGTACCTAGGTTAGGTTAAGTTACGTATTTAATATATGCTTTGCTTGCTATGCTTTACCCCCCACCCCCCTAATGTGTAAATATATGGCAAAATTTGTTTCTTAACTATTATATATTCATCCTATTTTATTTTATTAGCATTAACCAAACTTGACTTCTTCGCGGTGCCCGCATAATGCACCAGTACCCAATAAACTACACTAGTAATGGAATTTCGTGGTATTTCAGATAATCAGTAGAAGTTTATCAAATTGTCACAAAAGAATGAACAACTAAAAACAATTAAGTTTTCACATTGACTACACCTGAATGTTAATACTAAAGATTGAAAAAGGCAAAGGTTTACACAAATGGCTAGGAGAGCTTAATCTCTCATCACTACTCTTGAACACAGTTGGTGGAAATAAAAGGCAGATATAGAGCAAAATCTCAGGGGGGGAGGGGAGAAGGGGATAATGTGACAAGGGCATCAATAATTGACCAAATTGACAAGTTTATTTTAAAAAAGGGCAAAAAAGAAGACCACAAGTGAGGGCACTAGATAATCTGGGTGGGGGGCACGCTCCCTGGATCTGCCCCTGGTGGAAACTCGCTTTTATGACAAACGACCTGAAGAATTTTTGCTAGATTTTTTTACTAAAATTTTTTCGGTAAAAAATTTTACCGAAGTTTTGGGTTTTCTTCTAATAAAGTGGAAGGAACCAACATAATTTTAATAATTTAAAGATATATTAATGCTTAATAAAGATGACCATCAACCATAGGAGGATGTGTCCATCCAAAGATTCGAAACTGACCAACAATCAATTGCGTGCTACTTTGCCTTGGCGTCATGACGTCGTGCAATAAATCAACACCATCATATCAGTTAAAAGATGCGCTAATTCTTACTAAGGATATCCATCGCTCACTCAGAGAATATTAAAAACCCCTTTGGGAGTGGCGAGACGAATTATTTCATGCCTATCAATATGTTAAGGATATACACGGGGGAGAGGGCCTTAGTGTTTGGAACCCCCGATCAGAAAATATTTAATTTATAACAGATTTTGGTACTTTCCAATTTTATTGGCCCTTACAAAAAGTCAAGTTTGGTTAATGCTAATGAAATAAAATAAAATAGGATATATATATATATATATATATAATAGTTTATAAACAAATTTGGGTTATATATTATCATATTATGGGGAGGGGGTAAAGCATTGCATATATTAAATACGCAACCTAACCTAACCTAGGTACCCTTTTTCTCCCCCTAAACCCCAAAAAACAACAATTTAAATATTGTAAATTCAATGAGAAACCACGCTCTTCGATCAACTTAGATAAAAATAACCCCTTATAATATAAGCGGGTAAATATAAGCTTAAATATAGCCAAGGGCTATATACAAATTAAGAAAAATCATTTGTGGGATTCTTATTTTATAATATGCAACAAATTTAAACTAATCAAATCTTCATATTTCTTTCCCTTTCATCGATATTTTGAATCAAAAATAACAATATAATTATTTTTCTTTCTTTCATTTTTTTAGTGTTTGAAAAATTCACCATCAAATGTTTGAAATTCTGGAACCATCTTTTTTTAGTTCGTCAGGAAAATAACCGATAAAGGAATATTCTGGAATATCAAATATATCGAAAATGTATGGCATACCGCAAATATTTCAAACACACATAAACAGCAAAGAAATAAACGGAAGGATAACAACTATATTGGTGCCCCCCCCAAGTAAGTTTTAGAAGGACCAAAACCAGATAGTCTTAGGCATAAAACTTCTATACAT
>JAQQPU010003603.1:29695-39969 GCA_029168905.1 Artemia sp. Kazakhstan ARC1039 | reverse complement strand
AAAATGCTAATACCAGAAAGATGATGATAGGATTTATCAACAGGTAATGTGTTACCAGAAGACGTAGCAAGGAGTTGTCCCTGATCATCGATAATTATTTTTAAGTTTGCATTCTCTTTGAGCACTAATTTCTCTGGTAATGTTACTCTCGCATATCCACCTCTTGCATGATGGAAATTCTTGGGTACACCAAAGGAATTTAATTCCTCACTGTTATGACAACGTATGCATACATTGCCAATAAGATCTCCACTTGCACTCGTCTCATAGTTCAGGTATTTCTCCTTGTCAGCGTTCAACACGACAATGATTTTTTCATGTGTACATACTTTCGTCGAATAATTCATCTTCACTTTTTACAGATATGAGTTGTGTGTTGATCCTTCCACTGCGCAAAAAATACTGATTTAATGCATGCAATAAACTCGGTAGTGTCGTTAACCTGCCATAGAGTACCAGTGAGAAAGCCATATCGTGTCTATGAACAAGCACAGAGTACGATTGGTAGAGCCGTAAGCATATTTCATGTCATTTTAAGATATGTAAAAAAAGTTAAAAAAAATACCATGTTAAAAAATTCAAGAAAGTATTTACGAATTGGGGAGGGGACTCTTTGAGGTTGGAAAATGGGTTTAGGAATGACATTATGAATGGAACTTGTTCAGAAAAGATATAATAAAGCCATAAAAAAGTATTAAAAAATGGAGAGGGGGCTCTTTGGGGGGCCTGGGGAGGGCCTTTGAGGGTCTGGGGGCCGGGTGGGAGCCCTGGGAACCTTTGGGGACCGGGGAGTCCTTCTGGATTGGGGTATGGGGATTGGAACCCTTTGGATCGGGGTAGGGCGATTGGGGCTCTTTGGGGTTGTGGTAGGGGACCTCACAACACTGTTCAATGGAACTTGTGTATTATAACGACCACACTCAAAATCATCTTTTAAATCATCTTTTAAATCAACGTCTCTAACGGTTTCGCCAAAATAATTCCATAAGCTGTCTAAAACCGTTTCGCCCAAATAATCCCTAAAAGTAATTTCATCGTGTTCCTTTTGTTTGGCATCTCAGTGCTTTCACATTTCAAATTTCTAGGAAACCCTTTCCTACGTTAATCTCTTCATCTCATAAATTTTCCTAGCTAAACTATTATGGTTTCGCTAGAATATCAATTTATCTCTCCGACTTAAAGCTCCGTGAAGCCGTATTTAAAAACAGAATTTCTATCTCTTTAGACTCCCACATAATTCCAAGATAACAAGTGATGTCATTTATAATTCATAACACTATAGATCAATGAAGCCCTATTTAAAAATAGAATATTAATTTTTCTCTCTGACCTAAAGAACGTTTATCCCTCAGACCTAAGATTAAAGAAGCCTTAATGTTTCTTAATTCCCCCTTCGTGAAGCCCTATTTAAAAATTGTATATTAATTTTTCTCTCTGACCTAATGAACGTTTATCCCACAGACCTAAGATTAAAGAAGCCTTAATGTTTCTTAATTCCCCCTTCATGAATCAATAATTCCCCCATCGATTATGTAAATCACACCTCATGTCATTCGCACGTGGCCAAACAACAACAACAGATCGATTGACCTTGACACACCCATTAGACTCGATCGATAATCCTTGAATAAATTATGTCCCGTCAGCATTAAACTAAATTGTAGATGGCAGCAGGGGTGTCGTCCCGGGTCAATAGGGTCACCTCTACTTACGATCTCGGCACTTTGAAAGCAGAATGAATTGGCAATGGAATACTTTATCCTTCGCGTGACACGTAAATGTTCTTTCGGCCTTCCCTTAAACATATACTAAAAGGATAATATTAGAGTTTGTGCGTAGCACATCTGGGGACCCCCAATCTTACTACGTTGATAATTTTGTTCAGACGTGGCAAGACCTTTGGATACTCGTGCACCCCACAATCTGTTTTAGTCTCTGTTCCTTTTAACCTTCAATCTTGGGACTTAGCCTCTCTAAATATTAAAAAAAACTATTTAACATTTAAAGTTTCTTACTGATATTGGCAAAAATCCATCACAATTGCTAACAGTCACTTCCTCGACAAACCCGTCATTTCATCGACATAAACCGTCATTTTATCGACTAAAAGCGTCATTACATTGACAAAATCTGTCATTTCATCGACACAAATCAGTCACAACGTCGACAGTCATAACATCGACACGTCAACTCATCGACAGTCACAATCAATAACCGTCACAACGTCAACAGCCATAACATCGACACGTTATTTCATCTAAAAAAAACTGTCGATGAAAGAACGTGTCAATATTATGGCTGTCGACGTTGAGACTGGTAGCGATTGTGACTGCCGATGTTATGGCGGTCGAAGAGTTGACGTGTCAACGAAATGACAGATTTTCCTTGTCGACGAAATAACGTTTAGTACTTGTGACTGTTATACGAAATGGTAACACCCCAGGGACGTACGCAGGAGGGGGGGCTCCGGGCCCGGCCCCCCCCCCCAAATCTCACGATTTTTTTTTTTTTCTCATATTTTTGTTTTTTTTCCAGAAAAATGGGGGGGGGGAGGGTTCCCCCCCCCCCCCCGAAACAAATTCCTGCGTACGTGCCTGTAACAACCCCCTTGGATTCAGGGAAAAAAAACTCTAGTAGTAAATTTGTTTGATAGGCTATGTCGTTCTTGCTTAAAAAAGGGAGGTTTTCAGGTCATATCGAATAAAAATTAGAATTAAAATTCAAACAAAATTAAACTAAAATTACGAAGTTGAAATTAGAATTAAACAAATTAGAACAAAAATTAAGCGAATTGAAATTTGAATTAAAAAATTTCAGATAAACTTAATAGAAACAGAGCTAAATATGGTATTTTTAATTTTGATTCGATGTGACCCAAAATCACCCGTAAGAAAATTGGAATTAAAATTAATCCACAGTTAGGTTTCAAAACCCAGAAAAAAGTTTCGCCGCAAAAACTTTGACATGAAGACGAAGAATCAACCCATTATTAATATGGCCTCCAGTCATTTCTAAGGCCACATTTTCCCACATGGTCTTTAAGGAAAATCCTATGTGATCAAAATTTTTTTCAGTTTGGATTGAACAATATTATTTTCAACCCTAAAACGATGTAGGTCATCGTAGGTCAAAATAGACACTTCGTTACTGCAGCCGTTCGGACTTTGTCGCACCCAAAGATCCTTAATAGCTACCAAAGATCAACGACTCCCATCTTTTTCGCATAACTATTGCAATTGTCGAAGTGAAAATGACTCTCGATAATTGGTTCTTTACTTTTCGACTAAGACAGGTAGCGGTATCGATATAAAATTTCGCTTTGTTGACATTCTCGATGACGATGTCTTTCTCCCATATGTTGAAACTGAAAAAGCACTACCTTTAATTTATCGGAAGAGTTAATGTCAAAGCTTGAAATACCTGCAGAAGTCATGCAGGGAACAGACCACTAGGTAGCATGCCTCTCGATTTTCCATGACGCCTTTTCGGGCCAGAGGCAGATCTTGCTAGATTTAAATATCTTTGCTATAAACATTCTAGCGTTCCTACTTTGGAGTTCCAAGAGTAAACTGCAGTAAGAAGGCCTGACCACGCTCTGAAGGGGGTCACAGGTTTTTGGGTATTTTTTCACAGGTTTTGAAAATTCGTAGTGGCAACACTGGTATCAGTTCTAAATTACATTTTTTTTTCTGTTAAAACCGTTGAAAGTGGAGTGAATAGTTGTTATGAACACACCCGCCACATCTGCAAATAGAACAGAAGTGAAGTAATAGAAAAATAAGATGGTAGGTAGCCTGTACATTATATAATTTCTAAATAAAAAAAGGAAATCACTGAAAAATAAAATAGAACTTAGTGCTTTTTATAATAGGATTTTTAATACAAATAGATAGATTAAATCAATTGTAGTTTGATGATTGGAGTCGGTTGGGAGTAAAGGGGGAGGGGGTATCTACTCTGGGAATGGTCTAATGATTTGAATTTCTACTTCTAATATCTAATCAAAACTCCAATAATTCTTCAAATTCTCTTATTTGTAATTGAAACACCTAATGAACGTAGACAACGTCCTATTCTTTAATATTTGGATTTTTGTACTTAATTATCAAACAATTTGCGGTAACGGACAGTAAGAATAGAGTTACAAGGCTCGATAGTAACCGAAAATCTTGAAACGGAATTTTAACATTAATGAGTATATCCTTGGCTTATTAAGTTGATTCCAAATATACAAGATTCATTAAGCTTATAGTTTTACCCGTGAAAGGCTAAGAAACTGTGAAATTTTACCTGATTTTTGAAAGAGGGAGGAAACACCCAATAAAAGTAGAAGAATTTTAATTAAAATAAAAACTATTAGATTCGGTGTATCAGAGAACCCTACTGTAGAGGTTTCAAGCCCCTATCTGAGAAATTGTTGAATTTTGTATTATTTGCCAGAAGAAAAATCACGGATGCGTGTTAATTTCCTTTTTTCCCAGGGTGATCGCATCGAACCAACGGTTCTAGAACACCGGGAGGGAGCTCGTTTGAACAAAAATTGAAATTTATGGTGTCCCTTTTATTTAACCAAAAATATCGGACGGCTACTAGCCCCCCTCTCACATCCTTTTCTCCCCAAATTGTTCGATCAAAAGTTTGAGATATCAACCATTTGATATCAAAAACAAATATAAAACTTCAGACAAATAACGGGTGACAGAATAGATTGGACTCGTAGAACTTGGGCTATATATTTGCACATTAGGGAGGTGAGAGTAAGGTTAAGTTACTTTACCCCCACACCTCCCTAATGTGCATCTATATAGCCCAAATTACATTATTATATAAACTAAAGTATTATATTTTATCGTATTTTCGCATATTTCATTAGGATTAACATAAATTTATTTCTTGGGTGTGTTCCGTATGATTAACAAGTGCCTCTTTATTTATAAGAAGCAATAAGACCGATGCTTATCGAAATTTGTGAAGGGTAGGTCATATTTTTTCCATTGAATTATAAAAAGGCAATTTTCAAAATTGTCGCTGGTATCCCAGTAATTATACTACCTCAAGGAGAGTCAACAGATTCTATATTTTTTGGCAAAAAAACTGGGTTTTGGATCGACAAGGAAAATAAATTTAAAAGAAAAATCAAATATTTCGATTAGATCACCGATAACCAATTTTCAGTGATCGGAGTATAAGCCAAGAGTAGCAATTCGGGAACAGGGAGGAAGCAAGGATTGTGTTCCATTCTTCGCATAAAAATGCAAAAATGCGATTCTCAAAATTTCAAGAGTATTTTTCGCTTGAGAAAAAAAAACATTCAAACTAAATTGAGTGTTGATTCAGAGTTCAAAGCGATTACACCTGTCTAAGAACGGATATTTTTCGAACATAATCAAATTAATAAGTTTCGCAATCTAATCTCAGTGAAGTAAAAGAACATTTATTTCATAAAGAAATTGGACCGTCTCCGGCTTATGTTTACCTACTACCTGTTAAATGATATTTGATAGCGTTTTGCCTTATGAACTGCAGATATACTATGAGCGAAAAATTTGTTTATTCGCCGCTATTGAACTTTCTTTTCCGTTTGCTGAATAATGGCAATAAGCTATCGCAAATAATAGACTCTGCAGTTAAGTTCTATGATAAGGAAAGGATAAATGAAGCCCGAGTTTTGTTGCATGAAATCACATGCGCTAACGAGCGGTTGTCTATGAAAGTTAAAGATGAAGATAACGTTAAAGAACTATGTCGTACAATGGTTTCGGCGGGGAAAGATCAGAAATGTAAGCTTCCAAAGTTGTTCCTACAAGAAGTTCCTACAACTGCAGACGAAATCAGTGCAGTCGTAATTACCTCTGTCAATGAGATGTGCAGAAAGGTAGACGGATTTATAGAATCACAAACCCAGCAAAATTTCAGTCAACTACTTACTCAGACTTCAAAAACCTCCATCCCCCTCCCCAACAGTTATCCTACGCTGCAGTAGTAATAAAAAACTTTCCACGTGAACTAAACTCCTGAATCCCGCAAGGAGTTTATTACCCAATCGGGCGAAAATGACTATGATGAAGTTGTTGAGCTGAAACGTTTTAAAACTGAAACTAAGCTACTTGTTAAGAACAAAAAGACCGCCACACGCATCGCCGAAAAAATAGCAAAGTCAAGTCCAAACCTAGAAGCCCGTGCAAAGGCCCCATCATACATCGGTATCGTTACGAGTAGTGATAGTCCTATTGATGCGAATTACACATGGAATTACACAAGCCTTAGGCATGAATATACAGTGCAGTTTCACGAGCACAAGAATATACAGTGTAGTTTGACGAGCACACTGCAAAAAGCGACAAATCCTTTTATATTATAGACCTATAAAGCGATCAAACACGTTTTGAAACTAGGAGCGAGATTGTATAATGCAATCAGACTGGTTTAGACACAGGCTTCTAAGCCAAAACTTTTGATCGTCATATTACGTATTCAAAAGGTTTATTGCACCTTCTGTGAAAAATTGTCAAACAGTAATAAGCTCTAGGCTGAAGGTACCTTGCATCGTGTCTAGAATTGATTGGCATATGGTGTTTAGTCATTTTGCTTAAAATCTAACTCTAATTGCAAAAAAGGGTATAACATTTGCGAATTGGACTGTATGAAGGATATTAATTGTTGATTGAATAATAGGGATGTGAATGATCCTAATTAGTGATCGGACCGTATGAAGGTGGTAAAAAAAGGCTAAACTGATTATCAGTTAAGGTAACCCCGAAGGGCTTGTTAACTCAGGCAATTTGTTATAAATTTGGAACAACATCAATCTATGAAAATGGTTAACGATGATAGAATGAGCTTGTGATTTAACCTAGCTTTACTTCTTCGATGTGTTTTGTATAATACACAAGTGGCGTTTGAACAGTTTCGTCAATTTAAAATAGGGTTTAACGTTATAGTATACTAAAAAGCTGATACTAATAGAGATGTAGATGTCAAGAAAAGAATTTTAATAATGAAATTCTGAACAACCTTTAGAAATCCTTGCAAATCAAGTAGTGAGGTGATTACAGGTTTGAAGCATCATGGATCATAAGCACCAATGACCCTAACCACTAAGGACCTCAAACTCCAAAGGTCCCATACCTCCAACCTCCAAGGGGCCCCTCACCGAAACTATTTGTCCCCTCCGGGCCCGCCCGCGCCATTTTTTTATGTTTTCAACTTTTTTTATATCTCTTAGAATGACATACTTAAAAAAATATCACATTTAATATTTTTCCAAATTCAAAATGAGAATGATATAGAAATGTTAGTCGTGACTTTTACTATTAGAAAAATAGTGTTAGTAGTAGCACTTTTTTTTGGACTAAATTTTTTTTGGACTTAGAAATTATTCAACTTTTTTTTACGTATCTTAAAATGACATGAAATATACTTATGGCTATAACGTTTGTACTCTATGCTTGCTCAGAGACAGGATGCAACTTTCCCACTGGTACTTTATGGCGGGATTATCGACACTACCTAGTTTATTGCATGTATTAAATCAGTATTTTTTACGCAGTGGAACGATAAACACAAAAGTCATATCTTTAAAAAAGTGAAGATGGAACATTTTAAGAAAGTGTGTTCACATGATAGTGTTATTGTAGTATTGAATGCTGACAAGGAGAAGTATTTAAACTATGAAATAAGTACAAGTGGTAGCACTATCGAAAACTTATGCGTGCATTGTCATGACAGTAAGGAATTAAATTTCTTTGGAGTACCGAAAAAATTCATCTCATATGTTGGTGGATATGTGAGATTGAGATCTCCAGACATGATTGCACTCAAAGAGAATGCCAACATAAAAATAATCGTTGATGATAGAGGACAAATCCTTGCTACTGTTGCAGGTAACACATTACCTACTGATACATCCTATCGTCAGCTTTCGGATATTAGCATTCAACGGAAGGTCAAAAGAAGAAAGGCCTACTCTTCTACTAATATCATAAACCATATCTTGTCTACTTGCCGAAACTGTTACCTGTGTAAAAATAATGTTGTAATACACAGTGAAATTGCCGGAAAAATAAAAAGGGCATTGGTAGAAAATATCACTATGGAATACAAAGATGAATCGATGAAAAAAAAAGTGCCAGCAAACGTTACTACCATTGATCAAACAGTCAATTTTCAATGCGTGCAAGGCAGATCAATTTCCTCTACATAAATTCCACTATTTAATGCTCCCCTCCGGCCCCGGCCCAAACTCTTTATTGTTTTCACCTCTTGGATACACGATGCAGAAATATCATTCAAGAAATTATGAAAAAATTGTAAGTAAGTAACAAACTCTTTCTTGAATTCGCCTTTTGGATACACAATACAGATATTTTATTCAAGAAATTATGAAAAAATCGCAAATAAGTAACAAATTCTTTCTTGAATTACCTCCTGGATAAAAAAAAAGACATTTCATTCAAGAAATTATGACAAAATTCTAAATAAGTAACAAACTCTTTCTTTATTTCGCCGTTTGCATGCACAATAGAGAAATTTCATTCAAGAAATTATGAAAAAATTCTAAGTAAGTAACAATCTCTTTCTTGAAGTCCCCTCTTGGATAAACAATACGGAAATTTCATTCAAGAAATTATGAAAATATTTATAAGTAAGTAACAAACTCTTTATTGATTTCACCTCTTGGATACACAAAAAAGACATATCCTTCAAGAAATTATGACAAAATTCTAAATAAGTAACAAACTCTTTCTTGAATTCGCCGTTTGCATGCACAATACAGAAATTTCATTCAGGAAATTATGAAAAAATTCTAAGTAAGTAACAATCTCTTTCTTGAAGTCCCCTCTTGGATACACAATACGGAAATTTCATTCAAGAAATTATAAAAATATTTGTAAGTAAGTAACAAACTCTTTCTTCGAGTCACCTCTTGGATACACAATGCAGAAACTTCATTTAAGAAATTAAGAAAAAAACTTAAGTAAGTAACAAACTTTTTCTTGAATTCGCCGTTTGGATGCGCAATACAGAAATTTAATTCAGGAAATTATGAAAAAAATTGTAAGTAAGTAACAAACTCTTTCTTGAAGTCACCTCTTGGATACACAATGCAGAAATTTCATTCTCTTTCAAACAGCGAATTCAAGAAAGAGTTTGTTACTTACTTAGAATTTTGTCATAATTTCTTGAATGATATATCTTTTTTGTGTATCCAAGAGGTGTATTCAAGAAAGAGTTTTTTACTTATGTACAATTTTTTTTTATAATTTCGCAAATGAAATTTCTGCATCGTGTATATAAGACGTGAAAACAATAAAGAGTTTGTTACTTACTTCGAATTTTGTCATAATTTCTTGAATGAAATGTCTTTTTTTTGTTATCCAGCAGGCAAATTCAAGAAAGAATTTGCTACTTACTTACAATTTTTCCATAATTTCTTGAATGAAATATCTGTATTGTGTATCCAAGAGGTGACTTCAAGAAAGAGTTTATTACTTACTTACAATTTTTTTTTCATAATTTCCTGAATTAAATTTCTGTATTGTGCATCCAAACGGTGAATTCAAGAACGAGTTTGTTACTTACTTAGAATTTTGTCATAATTTCTTGAATGAAATGTCTTTTTTGTTCATTCAGGTGGTGAACTCAATGAACAATTTGTTACTTACTTACAATTTTTTCATAATTTCTTAAATGAAGTTTCTGCATTGTGTATCCAAGAGGTGACTTCAAGAAAGAGTTTGTGACTCACTTGCGATTTTTTCATAATTTCCTGAATGAAATATCTGTACTGTGTATCCAAGAGGTGAAAACAATAAACAGTTTGTTACCTACTTGCAATTTTTTCATTATTTCTTGAATGAAATATCTGTATTGTGTATCCAAGATGTGAAATCAATAAAGAGTTTGTTACTTACTTACAAATATTTTCATAATTTCTTGAATGAAATTTCCGTATTGTGTTGCCAAGAGGGGACTTCAAGAAAGAGATTGTTACTTATGTACAATTTTTTTTATAATTTCTTGAATGGAATTTCTGCATCGTGTATCTAAGACGTGAAAACAATAAAGAGTTTGTTACTTACTTAGAATTTTGTCATAATTTTTTAAATGAAATGTCTTTTCTGTTTATCCAGCAGGTGAATTCAAGAAAGAATTTGCTACTTACTTACAATTTTTTTATAATTTCTTAAATTAATCAACAAGGTAACAATCAACAAGGGAATGAATCGACAAGGTAAATCATAACAAAACACTACTGAAATTTTCCAACTCTT
>JAQQPU010003603.1:0-29685 GCA_029168905.1 Artemia sp. Kazakhstan ARC1039 | reverse complement strand
GAATGTAAGAGTGATAAGGTAAACCCCGACAAAACACTACTGAAATAGTCCAACTCTTGCATTTCAACGAAAAAAAAAATCCAAAATGAACTTTGAAAAATCAAGAGATTGTAAATGTGACAAGGTAAATCACGACAAAACACTACTGAAATATTCCAACTCTTGCATTTCAACGAAAGAAATCCAAAATAAACTTTGAAAAATCAAGAGAATGTAACTGTGACTAAGTAAACCACAACAAAACACTACAAAAATATTCCAACTCTTGCATTTCTACAGAAGAATTCCAAAAATGAACTTTGAAAAATCAAGAGAATGTAATTGTGATAAGGTAAGCCCCGACAAAACACTACTGAAATAGTCCAACTCTTGTATTTCAACGAAAGAAATCCAAAATGAACATTGAAAAATCAAGAGAATGTAATTGTGATAAGGTAAACCCCGACAACACACTACTGAAATAGTCCAACTCTTGCATTTCAACGAAAAAAAATCCAAAATGAACTTTGAAATATCAAGAGAATGTAAGTATGACAAGGTAAATCACGATAAAACACTACTGAAATATTCCAACTCTCACATTTCAGCGAAAGAAATCCAAAATAAACTTTGAAAAATCAAGAGAATGTAACTGTGACTAGGTAAACCACAACAAAACACTACAGAAATATTCCAACTCTTCCATTTCTACGGAAGAATTCCAAAAATGAACTTTGAAAAATCAAGTTAATGTAACTGTGACAAGGTAAAGCACAACAAAACACTACTGAAATATTCCAACTCTCGCATTTCTACGAAAGAAATCCAAAATGAACTTTGAAAAATTAACAAAATGTAACTGTGACTAGGTAAAGCACAACAAAAAACTACTGAAATATTCCAACTCTTGCATTTCAACGAAAGAAATCCAAAAATGAGCTTTGAAATATCTAGAGAATGTAACTGTGACAAGGTAAACCACGACTAAACACTACTGAAATATTCCAACTTGCATTTCAACGAAAGAAATTCAAAAATGAACTTTGAAAAATCAAGAGAATGTAAGTGTGACAAGGTAAACCACGACAAAACACTACTGAAATATTCCAAGTCTTGCATTTCAACGAAAGAATATCAAGAGAATGTAACTATGACATGGTAAACCATAACAAAACACTACTGAAATATTCCAGCTCTTGCATTTCAACGAAAGAAATTCAAAAATGAACTTTGAAAAAACAATAGAATGTAACTGCATTTCAACGAAAGAAATTAAAAATGAACATTGAAAAATCAAGAGAGTGTAAGTTTGACAAGGTAAACCACGACAAATCACTACTGAGATATTCCAACTCTTGCATTTCAACGAAAGAAATTCAAAATTAACTTTGAAAAATCAAGAAAAATGTAACTGTGACAAGGTAAACCACGACAAAACACTACTTAAATATTCAAACTCTTGCATTTCACGAAAGAAATTCAAAATGAACTTTGAAAAATCTAAAGAATGTAACTGTGACAAGGTAAACCAACACACTACTGAAATATTCCAATTCTTGCATTTCAACGAAAGAAATTCAAAATGAACTTTGAAAAATCAAGAGAATGTAACTATTACAGGGTAAACCACGACAAAACACTACTGAAACATTCCAAGTCTTGCATTTCAACGAAAGAAATCCAAAATGAACTTCGAAAAATCAAGAGAATGTAACTGTGACGCGGTAAACCACGACAAAACACTACTGAAATATTCCAAATCTTGCATTTCAACGAAAAAAAAATTCAAAATTGAACTTTGAAAAATCAAGAGAATTTAACTGAGACATGGTAAACCATAACAAAACACTACTGAAATATTCCAACTCTTGCATTTCAACGAAAGAAACCCAAATGAACATTGAAAAATCAAGAGAATGTAACTGTTACAAGGTAAACCACGACAAAACACTACTGAAATATTCCAACTCTTGCATTTCAGCGAAAGAAATCCAAAATGAACTTTAAAAAATCAAGAAAATGTAAGCGTGACAAGGTAAACCACGAGAAAATACTACTGAAATATTCCAAGTCTTGCATTTCAACGAAAGAATATCAAGAGAATGTAACTGTGACATGGTAAATCATAACAAAACACTACTGAAATATTCCAACTCTTGCATTTCAACGAAAGAAATTCAAAATGAACTTTGAAAAATCAAGAGAATGTAACTGCGACAAGGTAAACCATAACAAAACACTACTGAAATATTCCAAGTCTTGCATTTCAACGAAAGAAATCCAAAATGAACATTGAAAAATAATCAGAATGTCAGTGTGACAAGGTAAACCACGACAAAACACTTATGAAATATTCCAGCTCTTGCATTTCAACGAAAGAAATTCATAAATGAACTTTGAAAAATCAAGAGAATGTAACTGCGACAAGGTAAACCATAACAAAACACTAATGAAATATTCCAACTCTTGCATTTCAGCGAAAGAAATCCAAAATTAACTTTGAAAAATCAAGAGAATGTAAGAGTGACAAGGTAAACCACGAAAAAACACTACTGAAATATTCCAACTCTTGCATTTCAAAGAAAGATTATCAAGAGAATATAACTGTGACAGGGTAAACCACGACCAAACACTATTGAAATATTCCAACTCATGCATTTCAACGAAAGAAATCCAAAATGAACTTGAAAAGTCAAGAGAATGTAACTTTGACAAGGTAAACCATGACTAAACACTACTGAAATATTCCAACTCTTGCATTTAAACGAAAGAAATCCCAAATGAACTTTGAAAAATCAAGAGAATGTAACTTTGACAAGGTAAACCAAAACAAAACACTACTGAAATATTCCAACTCTTGCATTTCAACGAAAGAAATAAAAAATGAACTTTGAAAAATCAAGAGAATGTAACTGTGACAATGTAAACCATAACAAAACACTACTGAAATATTCCAACTCTTGCATTTCAACAAAAGAAATCCAAAATGAACTTGAAAAATCAAGAGAATGTAACTGTGACAAGGTAAACCACAACAAAAGACTACTGAAATATTCCAACTCTTGCATTTCAGCGAAAGAAATCTAAAATGAACTTTAAAAAATCAAGAGAATGTAAGCGTGACAAGGTAAACCACGAGAAAATACTACTGAAATATTCCAAGTCTTGCATTTCAACGCAAGAATATCAAGAGAATGTAACTGTGACATGGTAATACAAAATTCTTGCATTTCAACGAAAGAAATTCAAAATGAACTTTGAAAAATCAAGAGAATGTAACTGCGACAAGGTAAACCATAACAAAACACTACTTAAATATTCCAACTCATGCATTTCAACGAAAGAAATCCAAAATGAACATTGAAAAATCATCAGAATGTAAATGTGACAAGGTAAACCACGACAAAACACTACTGAAATATTCCAGCTCTTGCATTTCAACCAAAGAAATTCAAAAATGAACTTTGAAAAATCAAGAGAATGTAACTGCGACAAGGTAAACCATAACAAAACACTAATTAAATATTCCAACTCTTGCATTTCAACGAAAGAAATCCTAAATTAACTTAGAAAAATCAAGAGAATGTAAGAGTGACAAGGTAAACCACGAGAAAACACTACTGAAATATTCCAACTCTTGCATTTCAAAGAAAGATTATCAAGAGAATGTAACTTTGACAGGGTAAACCACGACCAAACACTATTGAAATATTCCAACTCTTGCATTTCAACGAAAGAAATCTAAAATGAACTTGAAAAGTCAAGAGAATGTAACTGTGACCAGGTAAACCATGACAAAACACTACTGAAATATTCCAACTCTTGCATTTCAACGAAAGAAATCCAAAATTAACTTTGAAAAATCAAGAGAATGTAACTTTGACAAGGTAAACCAAAACAAAACACTACTGAAATATTCCAACTCCTGCATTTCAACGAAAGAAATCCAAAATGAACTTTGAAAAATCGAAAGAATGTAACTGTGACAAGGTAAGGCACGACAAAACACTACTGAAATATTCCAACTCTTGCATTTCAACGAAAGAAATTCAAAATAAACTTTAAAAAATCAAGAAAAATGTAACTGTCACAAGGTAAACACGATAGAACACTACTGAAATATTCCAACTCTTGCATTTCAACAAAAGAAATCCAAAATGAACTTTGAAAAATCAAGAGAATGTAACTCTGACAAGGTAAACCATAACAAAACACTACTGAAAAATTCCAACTCTTGCATTTCAACGAAAGAAATCCAAAAATGAACTTTGAAAAATCAAGAGAATGTAACTATGACAAGGTAAAGCACGACAAACCACTACTGAAATATTCCAACACTTGCATTTCATCGGAAGAAATTCAAAATGAACTTTGAAAAATCAAGAAAATGTAACTGTGACAAGGTAAACCATGACAAAACACTACTGAAATATTCCAACTCTTGCATTTCACGAAAGAAATTCAAAATGAACTTTGAAAAATCAAGAGAATGTAACTGTGACAAGGCAAACCACGACAAAACACTAGTGAAATATTCCAACTCTTGCATTTCAACGAAAGAAATTCAAAATGAACTTTAAAAATCAAGAGAATGTAACTGTGACATGGTAAACCACGACAAAACACTACTGAAATATTCCAATTCTTGCATTTCAACGAAAGAAATTCAAAATGAACTTTGAAAAATCAAGAGAATGTAACTATGACAGGGTAATCCACGACAAAACACTACTGAAATATTGCAACTCTTGCATTTCAACGAAAGAAATCCAAAATGAACTTTGAAAAATCAAGAGAATGTAACTGTGACGCGGTAAACCACGACAAAACACTACTGAAATATTCCAATTCTCGCATTTCAATGGAAGAAATTCAAAATTAACTTTGGAAAATCGAGGCAATGTAACTGTGGCAAGGTAAACCGTGACAAAACACTACTGAAATATTCCAACTTTTGCATTTCAACGAAAGAAATTCAAAATGAACTTTGAATTTTCAAGAGAATGTAATTGTGACAAGGTAAACCACGACAAAACACTACTGAAATATTCCAACTCTTTCATTTCAACGAGAGAAATTCAAAATAAACTTTGAAAAATCAAGAGAATGTAACTGTGACAAGGTAAACTTCAACAAAACACTACTGGTGGGAGGTGGAGCCAAAAAGTTGGGGGGATGGGGCCCTTCTGTGTCTCAAATACGCAAATAAAAAAGTATTAAGAAATGTGGGGCAAAAACGGGGCCCTGGGGAGCCCGGGGGGCTCTTTGGGAGCCCCAAGGCCCTTTGGGGGGGCTCGGGGAACTTTGGGAGCCCGATTTCCCTTCAGAGCCTCGGGGGGCCCGGGGGGGGAGGGGGCCCTTTTGGGCCCGGGGGGATAGGGCCCTTTGGGTTGGGTAGGGGACCTCACAACATTGTTCAAATAGAACTTGTGTATTATAACGACCACAGAGTTTCACCCCAAATCATCTTCTCAAATGTCTCAAACTGTTTCGCCTAAATCATCTTCTAAAATGTCTCAAACGGTTTCGCCCAAATAATCCCCTAAAAGTAATTTCTGTGTGTTCATTTGTTTCAGCATCCCTGCGCTGTCACAATTGAAATTCCTAGGAAACCCTTTCCCACGTTAATCTCTTCATCTCTAAGATGTTCCTAGCTACATTATTATGGTTTCGATAGAATATCAATTTATCTCTCTGACTTAAAGATCAGAGAAGCCATATTTAAAAATAGAATATCAATTTATCTCTGTCACTAAAGATCAGAGAAGCCATATTTAAAAATAGAATATTAATTTATCTTTGTCACTAAAGATCAGAGAAGCCATATTTAAAAATAGAATAATAATTTATCTTTGTCACTAAAGATTGGAAAAGCCATATTTAAAAATGGAATATCAATTTATCTCTGTCACTAAAGACCGTTCATCCCTCAGACCTAAAGATTAAAGAAGCCATAATGTTTCTTAATTCCCTTTTCGTGGATCGATAGATTCCCCCACCGATTATCTAAATCAATTTCTCAGAAATCCACTTCCCCATCGAGTCCTAGATAAATACATCTCTTCCTCTGTTAATGTGCATGTGCAAACTTTGCTCCGGTGTCATTATACCTAGACGAACAACAACAAATCAACCTTAAAAGAGGTGTAATTGACCTGTTAGAATAAATAAACCATGAAAATACATCTAAGTGAGAAAAATCCTGTTTTTTCATTCTCAGTGACAAAACCATAACAACATGCAAAAATTATGTGTACCTCATATCTATTGTGCCCTTCCTACTTGTATCTTCGGTATATGAAGCAAGGTAGGCATTGATTCTATTCAATATGTAAGAATATCGGCAGTTTTTATGGGCTAATTCAAACAGCTTGAACAAAATCGTTGAAACATAATTAGCCAGAAAACGGTGCGCTAAACAGCGATTTTCCATTCTCGAGAATTAGCATAATGTCTCTAATACAGAATGACGAAGGAGCAATATCAAGGGTTAAGATCCTCTGCATCAGTGGAATTCAAACTATGGTACGTTTGCCCCTTGGGGATACACAAATTTTTAGGGGATACGCGGTCGGCTAACAAAAAAAAGAAAAACTCTTTAACTCTAGGATTGGCAAATTTGTAAGAATTGTCTCTTTCTGACCCTCAAGCAGTTTCAGTGGGGACACGTTGACGTACGGATACCACTGAGGCTGAGTAATCAGAATGGCTGTTGGCCAGCCAGTCTATCCTGTCACTTCACTGCAGTATTATTGCCTGTTACTACAAGCTCGCTCTCAGCATTGTGTTAATTTTGTGGTGTGTTGTGTTATTCTGTGGACCCTCAGTCCTGCTCAAACACTTCGTCAGTGTATTGATTCAGGTACGTAAATCATTTTTGCAATAAACATCAAGAATGGATAAATGGCTCCTAAAGAAAAAACCTCGTGAAGATCTGAATCAAATTTATGGACCATTAACTCTACAAAATGAAAGTAGTCCTGAACTTCTGGTTACTAATGAACAGCCCCAGGAAAAAATAAAAGACGAAAAACTGGCAAATGAATCTAAAATTAAAAAAAGAAAATATGAAAAGATGTACTTAAAAAAAGGTTTCACTTGGACTTGAAGTTTAGACGAGCCTAATCCACAATGTGCTGTTTGTTTTGAAATTTCTTCCAACAAATCTATGAAACCTTCTGTTTTAAAACGCGCTTTTGAAAGCTGACATGATAATTTAGAAAAAAAGGAGGTACAGTACTTTGAGGGTCCTCTGGAAGATGTTAAAAGTAGAAAAAACAAAATAAAACAGTTTTCTGGTGCAGAACAAAATGAAGGTGCTGCAAAAGCTTCTTACAAAGTTAGTCATTCGATTGGAAAGCTGGTAAAAACCATACTATTGCCAAAAATCTAATCCTCCCAGCAGCAGCAGAAATTGTTTCTTCTATGTTTGGAGAGAAAGAAGCAAAAAGAATTGGAGCAATTCGAAGTAGTCCTTGCTTTGTTACTGAATGTGATGAAACCACGGATTTGGCTGCTTTAGCCCAACTGGTCGTTTCTGTACGTGACATTTTTCAAGATGAAAATATTTGAAGGTAGTCTACTTTTGTAAGACAGTTAAAACATCCAGAAAGGGTGAAGAAATTTTCAAGTTGTTAAATTGTTTTCTGAAAACCAGCTCAAGAGGAAAAATTTGTGTCAGTATATATGGATGGTGCTAAGGCTAAGAGCGGTCACATCACGGAGCTTATAGGCCATATTAAAGAGGTTTTAACTGAGCATACATTCACTCATTCTGTACTTTACTGAGAGGCTTTGGTGGCTACGAACCTCCCTGATCAACTTAAAGATGACATTGATCAGAGTGTTAAAATTGTGAACTTCATAGAAACTAGACATCAAAATTTTGTTACTTTAAAATTCAATGCCTGGAAATGGGGAGTCTTCATGATAACTTGTTGCTACATACTGAGGTACAATCACTTTCTCGGGGAAATATTGTTCCCAGTGCCTTTAAACTCAACAAAGAATTACATTTTTTTTACCGAACACGAATCCCATCTGTATTTTGTACTTACTGATTTTGATTGACTTTTGAAGTTTTCTTATTTAAGTGATATTTTTGAAAAACTCAACATTTGAAATGTATCCATGCTGGGCAGTATTTCTGATATTTTATATGTTGAAAATAAAACTGACGCAATGATAAAAAAAAGATTATTCTCTACTAGATAATTTGGGAGACCACACTGCCTTTCCTTGACGATAAAATAAAAGTTCAAAATAGGGATAAAATCCTTTTTAATAGACAGTGTATAGAAATTCACAAAATTTTACCACTTATGACGGTCACTGTATATGTGACCAAAATATCTGGTATTTTTGTGAATTTCTATACAATGTCTATAATAATGGATTTTATCCCGATTTTGAACTTCTATTTTATGTCTCTCTAGAAAGAACAAGTAGAAAATAACAACTACGAACTGTTTGAAAGATTACATACATTTTTACAAGATAATAAGATGAACATATCGGATTTCACTGAACTCAAGACTCACATGATCCAGCATTTGAATGCATTGAACATCCGCATAAGAGAGTACTTTCCATTTTGGAGAAGCAGTTAGACAGGATGCGTGATCGCTTTATTGCTGATGCTACCTTTCTACCTGCTTTCTACCTTTCTATTGCTACCTGACTACCTTTCAAAAGGAGCAACTCATTGAAGTCTCATATTATTCTTCGCTGAAAATAAACATTTGATATTATATTGTTAGATTTCTGGATCGGTATTGGGAATTAATACAAAGAACTGTCAAGCACTGCTGTTAAATTTCTTGTAGGGTGTTTCACTACTTATTTATGTGAAAAAAGTTTCTTGAGTCTAATCTACTTTAAAACTAGACCTAGAAACAAATTAAAAGTTGAAGATGATTAAAGATTGCATTTGACTAAGTTAGACCCGAATTTTTAATAAACTGTGTAAAGAGGACCAAGCTCATTCTTGTCATTAATCTCTTTGAAAGTAAACACCTTTTATTCTTTAAATTCTGTATGTTTGTTTTTCAATAAAAATGTTTGTAAAAAATATCTCTTTGTTTTTACTCAAACATATTTTGCAATTAAGTTTAAAAAGTTAAGGCTTTAAGATTTGTTTAATATTTTAGCAATAGTTTACTTAGTAGGCCTGTCGGTAGCTGAGAAGGGGTACCTAAAATATTTTGAGGGTAAAAAGGGGTACAGTTTCTAAATAAGTTTCAGAGCCACTGATCTACATGAACAATGTTAAATGATGTACGAGTGAAGGACCTCCATGCTTCATATGCAGAAAACTAACACCGTTAATGCCAAAAGATTGTTCAACTTCAATCTCGATTTAATTCTTGTTTTCTTTCCCTCTCCGTCTTTCTCTCTCACTTGCTCTATCTCTTTCCCCTTTTTCTCTCTTTCACTCTCTTAGTCTATATGCCGCTATTTTTTTTTGTTTTTGTTCATTGTATCTTCAAAATCTGCAAGTCATAAACAACACAACTTTAAATTAAAAATAAGAAAAGGAAAAACATGCCACTTAAGACAGTAAAAAACAAAATCTTCTTTCACTAGTTGACTTGAAACTTTCAGGATTAATAGCTGGCAATTAAAGACGCCTCTCCTTTATGCATGAGATGTAAAATATTTCATTTTAAAGTTTATGCAAAATTTTTCGTTGAAGCCATAGGCTTGTCCTTACAATCTACACTTGAAAATTGTGTCTTAACATCAATATTTGTGCCATCGAAATATCAGTGGCATGGATACTCGACCGTTTGTAACTCTTGCCACTTTCAGCTTTGTAAACATGCAAACAAAAATCTTATTACCCCCCCCCCCCTCCCCCTCCTGAATTTTTGTTACATCCATGCATCTAGTGGCATATTTCGTCTTTTTTCATATTTGTCATTTCTTTTGCTTTAAATGGGGCAGAACAATATAAGATCTGCCTTCGCCAAAATGGCTAAAACTTGTTTACCGTAGTTGTGTGAAAAATATATAAATATGAACGCAGATAAAAAAAAAAAAAAAAAAAAAAAAAAAAAAAAAAAAAAAAAAAAAAAACACACACATATATAAAGAGTAATTTGATCCTGTTGCCAAGATCTGTTTGAACATTCAAAGTTTTTTGAATGAATATTATCAATTGTTTTTGCTCAGGTCGTAGGATAAAAAATTCATTTTATAAAATAAGCTGTCTTTGACTAAACTAAAGTATGTTCTTTAGAACCCGTTTTGAACCTCTTTATAGCTAAGGTACCAGGGCTTGCCTTTTTTTGGTGGCCAAAAATTTATAGGTATCGAAAATAAGGGATACCGATAGCTAATTTTGGTGCTCCAAATCGCTGTTTCGCTGTTCCCAATCGAGGGAAATATAATACACGGGTGCAGGCAAAACTCTACTCTACATACTGCAATCAATCAGTCCTTTATACAACAGGAATTTACCCCATCCTGAGAAAAACTTATCTAAAAGGAATCGGGAGTAGTTATCTCAGGTATTGTAAGTTTCTTCTTTTCATTCCTCCTTGGACACGTAACCGGGCTCTAATTAGTAAATATGGTGTACCTGATATAATATTTCAGTTTGAATAGCAGCACAGCAAGCCCTCAGGTACTGCTTTTGATGGGCTTTCTCCACATAATTATCTTGTAAAATTGTTTTCATAGTTATCTTTCGTTCGCTGTACTTTTTTTCTTTTTTCTGTGAATTTTATTTTTGGTGTGTATTTAGTGTTGAATTTTTTTTTCTATAGTTATTTATTTTATGTGTGTTTTTATTTAACGTTTTTTTTCGTTTTGTATGCTTTGTATTTTTGTGTGTATTTAATTGTTATTACTCCACATTATAATGCTTATATAGTGTTTTTGTGGGTAAGAAATAAATTATTATCATTGTTAAAACCTTTGGGTATGGAAAGTAGAAGTCGATAATATGAAAAAAATTAATGAGGAAGAACTTCCTTTGACGTACTACCTCCATTACTCCCCTCCGAGAACAAAACTTAACTTTATCAAGGAAACATTTTATTTTTGCTCAAATGTATCCAAGGTTGCTCTTCATTACATATCAGAAGATTTGACCGTGCCATCTATTTTCCTTCTTGCATTTTCTTTGGTAAAAAAGTTAGAGGGGTGCTATCTTTACTTTAGTTATTTATCGATTTCAAAACTAATAATCAGCTACGACGATTTTATATCCCAAGGTGCACTGCTGGGGTACCGAAGGTCCTATTATAGGGAAAACCAGGATAATGGTGGTAAGAACCAGATTCTGATAACCAGATTTTTACCAAGAAACCACACAAATGCTCTGCACCTTAGTTTAATATTTTGGAACGTTTTTATTGATAATAAAAATACGTAACTTATGAATTAACATACGTAACGAAGTTCTATATTCATATGTTTCCAATAAGCACATTGGGGGGTATGTTCCCTAGTCCATACCTCGCTCTTTACGCTAAATTTAGAATTTTTTTCCACATCTTCACAAATGACCCCTTAATCACAAAGGCCGTTAATTAGAATGACAGTACGTCATTTTAATGTATGTTTGACATTTGACAGTCATTTTAATGTATGTTTGTTTTAGGTTTCATTGCAGTTTCTACTCCCTTTAGGTTTGACGTTTTATATATTCTACCTTTAACTATTTCAATTTTAAATTTTCGGTCTACTTTTTATGTGTTAACTTTTATGTAAAAAAAATTGAACATTTTAGAGGGTTCTTTTCGGTTTGAAATTTTATTAACTTTAGGGTTGAGCTATAATAGTATGCCATTTAGAAGGTCCGAAAATCTTTTCAGAGGGCATGAGGGGAAGAAATCCAGGGTGACAGTAATCGAGGTCCATAAAAATTATGCTTATTAGGAATATACACAAAACAAAATAGCGTCCCTATGGGGGGTTGCAATAAAATTATTAATTGGGCAGCGATACTCTTTATATCCTGAAACAACAAGTGGGGTTGAAAATTGATATGCAACCTATTACTAGAGCAAATTTTTTTTCTAAAAAACGGACTTTTGATACCAATAGATCCATCAAAAGAATTAGATTTTAATGCTGATTTCAAATATAAAAGTTTCATCAAGTTTAGTCTTACCTATCAAAACACACAAATGCTCTGCACCTTAGTTTAATATTTTGTGCATAAAGCAACTATCAATGATAATGATAATGCTAAAGCTCTCAATCCTGGTTTTTTCTTTAATTTTGATTTTTGATTTGAAATTAAATCCTATTCTACTCGAAAAGCAAAGAATTCACCAAAGCAATTTTTTGAAGCTGAAATCTGGCCACAATTATTAGGATATGTAATGTACTTGAAATAGGATTAAAAAAATGAAAAAAGTTCATAACTTAATGAATAAAGTGAATTCGCATACAAGTTCTAAATAAGACCCCATAAAAAAATACTACATAACAGTATGACAGCATAGCAACATATAAGTATATGCTGTATACAACAGTACATATATATATATATGCTAAAGGTTTCTGCCTAAACATAATTTTTAGCCATGGATTAGAATTTTTAGTATAACACTGGAAATATTTTACCAATAAAAGTTCGGTAATAGTTCACTGTTAATAAGAAATAGCATTTCCCCACACAAAATCACCTCTAAAAAGAGACAAAAAAGAAAAAGAAAGAAAAGAAAGAAAAGCTAAATACCTAAGGGAGGGGGTTAGGGGTCTGACCCCCCCCCCCCCCCAAATGTTTATCTGACTCGTAAAAACGTAACCAAAATGGATATAAACAAATTTTTTATGCGTTCCTTGAGTTTTTGTGTTTGATTTGAGTTTTGATTTTTACACCAATAGATATATGAAAGGAATCGGCTTCTTATGCTGATTTCCCATATATTAGTTTCATTAAGTTTAGTTTTACCAATCAAAAGTTACAAGCCTGAGAAAATTTGCCTGATTTTCGAAAAAAGAGGGAAACACCCCTAAAAGTCATAGAAGCCAAATGAAAATCAAACCATCAGATTTAGCATATCATAGAACTTTACTGTAAAGGTTTCAAGCTCCTATCGGCAAAAATGAGGAATTTTGTATTTTTCGCCAGAAGAAAGGTCACGGATGGGTGTTTATATTTTTTCCAAGGGTGACTGTATCGATGCAGTGGTCCTATCATATCAAAAAAGCGCTCATTTGAACGGGGATGAAAATTTGTAGTTCCTTTTTAAGGGACCAAAAAATGAGACGGCATCTAGGCCCCCTCCCAAGACCCTTTTTTTCTCAAAATCATCCAATCAAAATTTTGAGATAGCCATTTTGTTCAACATAGTTGAAAGGCTAAACTATGCCTTTGCAGATATCATGACTCCCCACAGCCCCTGAAAAAAGGTCTTTAGGTTACAAAATTTGCCCATTGTTTACGTATAGTATTTGTTATTGGGAAGTATGTATACATTTTTCGGGTAGGGAAGAGGAATTTTCTGATGGTGGGATTTTCCCCGGGATAATTTTCCATGGGGAGGCTTGCCGACTCAGTTTTACGTGTGAAGATGCTAAGGGTAATTGTCCGGGGTAAATTATCACCAAGATTGAATTGTCTAGAGAATAAATCCAAGAAAAGGAGGGATTTTTCCGTGGAGGTGTAGTCAGATTTCCTGACATTGTTTAAAAATGACCATAAATTAAATAAAATATAACAAGTTTTTTCAACTGTGAGTAAGGAGCAACATTGAAACTTAAAACGAGCAGAAAGTGTTCCGTATATGAGGGGGCTTTTATTCCTCAACATCTCGCCCTTTACGCTAAAGTTTGAATTCTCTCCCTATTCCTTAAGAACGACTCCTTTAACACTATTTTCGTTTTAGTTAGAACAATAAGAAGATTTTTTCTTAACAATACAAAAAAACATTAGCGTAAAGAGCGAGGTGTTGAGGAGGAGCGACCCCCTTCATATAAGTAATAATTTCTGTTCGTTTTAAGTTTTAATGTTGCTCCTTATTTTCAGCTGAAAAACTTTTTTTTGGAATTTTTTAAAATGTCTTACGTGTAACCTAGGTTAATGCAACTGAAACAGTAACAGAGAGCAGCGGAAGATCTTTGGATTTAACAAATAGTTTAAATACGTATAAAAGTAGAAAAAAGGTGATAATTTAAAAAATAAGCGGAAAAAGTGAATAGTGAAAAAGCTGTTTTCCACTCTGACAAAAATATGTTGGGCTTTTGTGTTTTCATAAACGCATTAATATTTTCAGAGTTTTCTTAATCTTGTTGATTTTTAGTTTATTATTTTTCCATATTCGGACTATAAGAAGCTCTGGTTGTTTTGTAACTTTGGCTGGACTTTGGTCAAGACTATTGTTTAGCAACTCAAAATAAGAGAAAAAAGCACTTTGCCATGTGTCATATTTTGTTATTTCATTTTTTGAAGTTTTTTGAATATCATATTTTGAAATTAAGCCTTCCCTTCGTGATACTTTACGACTAGTGGTTCAATATGACGAATTCAAGGAAAAAAGACACGTCCAGACTGTTCCTTTGGATTAATATCGATTTCGGTGTTTTCACAAATTTAGGGCTGAAACCATAGCGAAATTTTCCTGAGCTTTTATTTTATTTTTATTTTTTCTAAAATTATATTCAATGATAAGCCCCATACGTTCTAAATACTCGATTACGTTTAAATCTTACCTAGTATATAAACTTAAAAATACTGAACAAATCTTGAAACTAACTATTATAATCTAAAAATTCTAATCAAACTCTAAAATCAAACACTTCATTAAAAGCTCAGAATATTTAGCTTAGATTCTAATATTATTCCATTAATATATATTCCATCCTTTTTTTATGTACCAAAATTCAAACTCCCTTTTCCAATATTCTACCTAAATCCTTACCCCAAAATGAAAAAACAAAACTCATACAAATTTAAACCTTAAATCATTAAACCCTATAATTGTAAGCTCAAAATAAAAGTTAAAAATCAAACTATGCCTTTTGTAGAGTGAAAAACCAAAGAAAAATAAAATTGAATGAACATTTGAATGTAAACAAGTGTCTACTTCTTGTTTTAGTAGGACTAGAATAAACAAGTCAATTCTGTCTTTAATCTAGAATTAGTACAGGTGAAATCTTCAAGTGGCCTAGGTTTAATATCTTTACCCATTAATAAGAAATACTGTAAAATCTTACAGATTTTGGGAATTGTGGAGAAAATAGAAAAGATATAAAAAAATATAAAAAATTGTTGCTAAATTAAGTTTTATGATACGGGTATTATCAAACGAAACGTCAAGAAACACCATTGTTTTTCAAAATAACACCAAAGCTTATAAATTTTTAAAGGGACTTAGCATCATACAAAACAAATAGACTTAATTTTTTTTTAAATAGATGGCTCTGTTCTTTTCACATAGGTAGTAGATTGATTGAGAGTTCGCTGTGTCAATACCTTGCTTTTGGATATTAACCTTTTAATAAAGTAAGGTTTCAACCTGTGCAATTCCCTACAGAGATTTACAATCGGCTTATTTTATTTACTTGCTATTGACATTATTGCTGCTTGAACTTAAGGTATTTTTGTTAATGAAATTACTGTATATCTCCCCGTGAACAGTAAAAGAGGCTATTAGTTGCCATCATGACACTGAAGAAACTACATCAAAATAGACATTTATTTTACGTTCTAAGCACTTCAAAACCCCCACTTAGGTAAGCCATACTCAAACATGGTATTGACAACGATTTCATTAATATAATATCTGAACTTTGTTTAAATTTAACCGAGGGCAATGTTCAACTGCCCGAAATAGTTAAGCAACAGGCAAAGCAGCATCGTTCCATTGTACATGCATTGGCCTGTAAAAAGAAAGGAAAAATTTTTAAGAGGAAACGTGTTCTTCAAGCGGGTGGTAGCTTTTTTACACTTTTACTGCCAATAATTGCAGGACAAGTAAACAGTTTTTTCTAAATGGCTAAACCCTATAAATTATCCCTAATAGAACTCGCTCTACCACCCGTGGAACACTTTGAGGACAATCTGAGTAAATTCATTGACAATGAGAATGTTGACGATGATAAAAAACTACTTTTACTTCAAGAAGGACTTTGCCGAGTGGACAAACATAAGCCCTATCGTGCAAGACCAGTCAATGTGAGTGTCATTGATCACAAAAAAGAAACATCTCCTCAGGATTCTACTGCTACTGCTGCTGGAACACAATTAAAAAAGGAGGAATTGGATTTAATAGTGTCGAGCATTGGAAATCTAATGCCACACTCATATCATGAACAAAGTAAACGACTCATAACATATCTCATGGAAAGTGGTTAAGATAATATTCAACTTGATAGCAATGGGAAACAAATTATAATGCAAGGGAAGAGCTATAATCTACTTGATTTGATCAATGATATAGTTACAAAACCTAAACGACTTTTATCATTTGACACTCGTCTATACAACTTTCTAAACACATCAAACTTCTCCAAAAGACTTATTAGCAATAGGCAAATTCTAAAAAAATTAAATGAACATAGTCCATCATCATCGTCAACATTAAAACATGAAGAAGAAGAAGAAGAAGACTTTATACCAATCTTGGAAAATACTAGCATACCTAGTAGAAACATTGATTTGACGATGAGGAGCTCACTGCTGATAGCCAGAAAAAAGTGAAGACGTATTGATAACAACTCAACGTAACCACCACCCACTAGTATACAAAAGGATAGTGGATGTTACACTGCATGTTTATGTTCAAAATGGTTGAAATTCTGAAACGTGCTTATGAAAATATTAGCTGAGCTATCTCAAAGCAGGTTACTTGACTGTGAATATTCTTGTTGAAAAGGCTTACATTGAAGTAGAATCAGGATCCCCAATTGTTTTGTCTTGAAATATTGCGAGTGGCAGAAGAGGAGTGGAACCATCAGAATTGGTTGTGTTTGATAGAATGTTATGATGGTTGACATCAGACTGGAATCGTGTATGTGATTGAAGGGAAGAGAGCGGATCCCTGGGTAATAATGACCGATGGGCCTGGAAAAGTACCCAAAGGTTTCAAGAAAAAATGGGCGACCGTCAAAGATGCGTACTTATATGTCGGAGGCATTGGAAAGTATGGAAGAACTCTAAGGGTGAAATCGTCAATCCTTTTCCTCAATGAGTGAAGTCAATATCTCCGAAAGGACATGTCAAGCACCATGATTGACAAATGAATTATGAAGCTTTAGCAAAGGCAGTTGACATTCATCATCCAGCTTATTTGATATACGAAGCATGGGCTTTGAGTGACATCAAATATAAGTAGATATTTCTACATCGAAGAGAGAGTAAGGAAGCATAGAATGAAAAAGACGATGAAAACAAGAGGAAGAAGTCTAATCCTAATTACTGATTAGGATTTTTCAGATGTTGAGGTCAAACACGTTTGCAGAGCAACTCCAACTCATGGGCTTTCAAGTCTAAAATTCATCCCAGTAATTAAGGATGAATGACTAGTCACACTGAAGTCAAATGAAACAGAACAAACAAATAAAAACAAGAACAACAAGTATGAGAAACATACAAACAAACAAGAAGATATATGGGTAATGTTGACCGATGGGCCTGGAAAAGTATCAAAAGGTTTCAAGGAAAAATGAGCCACATCAGGCATGATGAATTGCAAAATGTGGTCATTGTCTATGAGCAGGTATGGGTAATTGGTACTGGCACAAGAGCGTCTCCAGCTCAGACTCAAGAGATTCACATCAAGCTTCATAAATGGCTAAACGATAACGTCTCAGCGGATGTGGCTCAGAAAAAACGAATTATTTATGGGGGCTCTGTAATTGCTGATTTTCTAAGAAAAGGGGGGAATTGACAGCATTAGGCCGCAAGCAGTCCTATCCAAAGTTTGTAGCGCACATAGAGGTATATAAACTTATGGGTGTACTGCACATACGAGTATTATTGCACAAACGCATTTTTATGCAGGTATACAAATAATGAAATTATGACATTTTGAGTCAAATTTTGTTTAACTGCAAAATCAGATATGGACAATTGTTTTCCTATTTTGCTAAATGCAAAACTTATTTGTGCTGTATTTATTGATGAGTATTTCTTGAGTACGCAGTTATCCAAATCATGAAAATGTGAATATTCGTCAAAGAATGCAAAAATAGATGCGTGTTTCAAGAATTGGTGTTTTGGAGTTACCTTTACATCCAACAATGTCTGTTGAAACACCTTACCAAAGTCTTGAACACGGATTAGCTTATCCTTTTACTAGAGCACCTGCCTATAGGATTGGAGATACTGCTCTAAGGATTCTAACACCATAGAGTTTTTGTTTTCATTTCGTTCTTATTTTTGGTTGCCATGCATATATTTTTGGGAGTCAAAGTACCAACAATTATATTGACCATAGGAAAGATTACAAAACAACTACGTTTGAATCTTCATGTCCTCTGACACTCCCAGACAGACAAAAAGAAGTTTGAAGTATAAATTTGGAATTATATCAGATTTAGATCCATCATCATTGAGCGAAGACGTGAAAAACCCTTGGCTGAGCTATCTCAAAGCAGTTTACTTGACTGTGGACACTCCTTCTCAAAAGGCTTACAATGAAATTGAATCAGGATCCCCTATTATTCTGTCTTCAAATATTGAGAGTGATGGAAGAGGATTGGAACTATCAGAATTGGTTGTGTTTGATGGAAATGTTTCGACGTTTGACGATCGGACTGGAATTGTGTTTATGATTAAAGGGAAGACAGCCTATCCATGGATAATATTGACTGATAGGCCTGGAAACATATCAAAAGGTTTCAAGAGTGAATGGGCCACTGGGAAATATGGGTATTTATATTTCGGAGGGATTGAAAACGTATGAACGAATTCTAAGCGTGAAATCATCAATTATTTTCACTATTGGGTGAAGGCAATATCTTCGAAAAGACTTGTTAAGCACCATTATTCATGAAATGAATTAGGAAGCTTTAGCAAAGGCAGTTGATATTCATCATCCAGGTTATTTGATAAGTGAAGCATGTGCTTGGAGTGACATCAAACAAAAGTGGATATTTCTCGAAGAGAGAGTAAGGAAGCATATCATAAAGAAGAAGGCGAAAACAGAGGAACAAATCTGATGCTAATTACTGAAGAGGATTTTTCGGATGTTAAGGTCAAACACGTTGGTACAGTTACTCCAACTCAGGGGTTTTCGACTCTAAAATTCATCCCAGGAACAAATGATGAATGGATAGTCGCATTAAAGTCAGAGGAAGCCAATGAGAAAATGTCTACATATGCATTGATTTTTAACCTGGATGGGCACATCATTTTACCAGAAACTCAAGTATCTGCTAATAATAAATTTGAAGGGATTAAATTTTTATAAAATTTGTCCAAAATTTAGGGTTCCATTACCTCTATTTATTCTTTTACCCATTGACTTTGCTACTATTTTGCAAAGGATGCAAAATAGTGCATTTGACACACTAGAAAATTGTAAACAATTCAATCAGGCGACAAAAGATAAACTGCATATTCCCACTTTTGAAATCATCTCGCCTTCTGAAACCCCAGAATTTGGGAAGGCAGTCTCGGATACTTTAGTCTCAAAAGCTAATAAACTCTCTCGAAAAATTAATGGCTATTTAGAGAATGCGACGCATTCAGGCCCTAACTTGCCAGATAGAGTATATACCAACGTAACAATGAACCCTGCCCTAGCTCCTACATTTACCGTTTTGCTAAAGAACTGTCCTGCAAACCTCGTCTCATCTAGTGCTCGTTAGAACTTTGTCGATAAGCTTTGCCCTGGTAATGTGGTTGAAATAACTTAACTTAAAAACCGGCTTTGGAATGGAGTTAGGTCGAAGCGTGCAGTGAATAAAATTGTCGAGAATGCTGAGAACATTACCTGAGGTATCTCGGTGAGTGGGAAATATCTGCTGTTTATAGGGGTCCTGAAAGGCATACAGACCGAATACGATGAAAATGAAGTCAAATCCCTTGTAACAAACTCTGTGAAAGTTTCAAAATGCAGAAAGTCCCGAGTGTTCAAGGTCTACGTTGAGACGAAACAAAACCTGGATCAGTGCTTGAAATTGTCTGTGAAGTTAGCTACGAAAAGTTTTCCGCTGTTAGAAGTTAAACTAGAGTAATTCCTGAAAATTTGAAATAAAATAATTTTATTTCGTGGATAGCCAAAGTTATTATGTAACCTACAAAAATATTTATGGTGTCTGAGCAATTGTATGAAACCTAAAAAATATCTGAAAATCTTTTAATCCTTTTTGATAGGTTCTTGATACTTCTTATGTAGTTTGAATCTAAAGCAATAGAAGTTTTGCTTAAAATAATGAATAAATATTCAGACAAATCAAATGAGTTTTTAATAGCTACACCAAGGAATCTCTTTGTCGGTGGAAACTGGAAGTTAAATGGAAATAAGCAGAAAATTGGAAACATAATAAATTTCCTAATTGTTGGAAATCTTGACCGAAACACAGAGGTTTTGAGGGCTCCTCCTACCATTTATTTGAAACACATTGAAAAACTTTTACCATCATCCATCGGTATGGCAGTACAAAGTTGATACAAGGTTCCTTAAGAAAAATTTACTAGAGAGACTAGTCCTGAAAAGATCAAAGATGTTGTAGTTCAGTGGGCCATCTTAGGTCCTTCTGAGAGAAGAAATGTGTTTGGTGAATCTGATGAGCTAGTTAAGGCCAAGGTTGACTCATGCCCTTGAAGGTGGGTTGAAGGTGATCTCATGCATTGGTGAAAAACTCGAAGAGAGGGAAAGTGGAAAGACGGAGGAAGTTGTTTTCCGTCAGCGGAAAGCAGTTCCTGACAATATCAAGCCTGATTAATGGCAAAATGTGGTCATTGCCTAAGAGCCAGTTTGGGCGATCGGTATTGGCAAAACAGCATCTCCAGCTCAGGCTCAAGAGATTCGTGTTGAGCTTCGCATATGGTTAAACGATAACGTCTCATCGGATATGGCTCAAAAACAAGAATTATTTATGGTGGATCCATAAATGCTGATAATTGCTGTGAACTTGCCAGAAAGGGAGATATTGACGGATTTTTCGTCGGCGGTGTGTCCCTTAAGCCGGATTTTGTTTAAATGAGCAATGGCCATCAGTAAATTATAGATGATTTCGTGTAGTTTCTTTTTGAATCTAATTCTTTGTGATACTTTTCTTTTGTTATGATGAATGTACAGGCATGGCATGAGAGTAGCTCACTCCCTAATTTTGGTCATCGAACCACTTGTGATAAATTTTTCGTCATTTTAAAAACAGGACTTGCCTCTAGTATCAACTTTCAAAGATGGTTTCAAGTCATGTTGTCCCTTTGCGCAAAGTAGAAATATTTAGGCAGATATGACCCATAATCAGAAAATAGAGTGTATTCATTTGCTAGCAATTACTCATGTTTTATCTACAACTCAAAATAGGTGAAAAATCTTATCTTACTTTTTACGACGTTCGAGTATCTTCTATTTGGGTAGCGGTTAGCTAGCAACCTAGTAAGTAACTACCACGTCCCATAGTATAAACTAAAGTAACCCATAGCTCCTAAGAATACAGTCAGATCAAAACAAGAAGTACACTATTAGGCCCGCCGTGTCCAAAACCTCTATATAAAAAAACTTACTTAACAATTGGCTTGAACAACAGGGATAAATATATTGGCTTGCAAATCAAGGAAAGTGGCTAAAACCAATATAGTCTGTAAATAAAGCATGCTTTGTTCTTTCCTTTTTTTTCTCTTCAGCTAGCTGGGCACTGAAAAATCATAGAGTTCTGTATAATGGCTCATTTTAAAGGAAATTGCTACATATAGTGCCTTTTGTAAATAAAACTAAAATAGTATCTAAAATAGAATCAATTTTGATGAAAAAAGCTGCATTTTTTGTGTACAAGCTTGATGAATGACATTAAAATCATGTAATAGATTATTGATGTAATCATGTATATGACGTAATAAGTAAATACAATATTTATACACGTTCATCTTCGACAAGATAATTTTATTTTATTTTAGTTCCAAGTTCAGGATTGCCAAAGTTATTATTTAAACTGCAAAGATATTTACGGTGTAATACTTTTTTTAATTAAAACTAGAAAATTACCTAAAAATTTTAAAATTAGTTTTATTTGTTGTTAGTTTCCAAATACCCGACGCTTCATTCAATATTCAAATTAAAAGACAACCATTTGTGACATAATTTGCTGACATAAACCCATATGTTGTTACTGGTACACGTCAAGAAATTAAGTATTGTTGGACACAATATGTCTAGAAAGTGTTACCATGAGGAACCGATAGACAAGAAATTCTCAAGACCCAAGAATCCTTTCAGTGATGAAGAGTACATAGATGAACTAAGCTTTCTTAAAACTGCACCTAATAGACCATGGACAAAGGATCAAGAGGCATTAAAGCAGGATGGTAAAATCCAGACTCTTTTGGAGAAAAAGCAGGAAGTAGAGCAGAGAACTCTCAATTCTATTTACAACTCTTTAAAAATTCTCAATGAATCTGAAAGTGTTGGAGCTCAAACAGCTGAGGAACTTTTGAGACAACGAGAGAAACTAGAAAGGACTAATGATAGACTTGATAAAATGAGCAAGAAACTGAGAGTCTCCGACCGACACATACAAAATATAAAGAGTACATTCAGTAGTATAAGAAATTATTTTCGAAAACCAATTGATGCAGGCAATCCTACTGTTGAAGTTAAAAGCAGCCAAAGTACCTCTTCTGTAAGAACCAGCTTCCAGCCACAGGAAATTGACAGCAATAGAGACTCTAGAGATCATTCTGTTCTTCGGCGCAACGAATTGCTGGACTCAAGAAGCCAAACTTTTGATTCTCCAAGGTCTGTTGATGAACAGCTCGAAAACCATCTCGGTGAGATGAGTTCTGCGCTGTCAAGATTAAAGGGGCTTGGTATTGGTCTTCAGGATGAATTGGATCAGCAAAATGCATTGATTGAAACATTAGATGACAAAGCGTCAAAGGCTAAGTGGAAACTCGATAAACAGAATAAGGAAATGAATAAAATACTTAAGAAATAGGTTAAATATTAATCATTTTGCTCTTAGTTTTAGAGTCGGGGTCTTTTAAATATTTGTTCGCTCATGTTTGCAAGATGTTTTTGTTGAGTACAAAATTTTCAGATAATAAAATTATTTCTGGGAAATTTTTTCGGATATAACCCTGCTAAAGCTGTGAAAATTCCCTGTGGACTTTCAGTTTGGATTTATTTACATAATCAGATTATCGTTTTGCTGTCTATAACAAATTCCCTCGGGACATTAAATTTTCATTACCAGTCTTCAGAGTGTTAGCACCTGTTTTTAGATTTAGTATCTCACTAATAAGAACTTAATTAATTAAGCGACTTATAATTATAAAAGTTCACAATTAAGATCAAATTGAATCAAATTGGACATACGAAATTTGTAGGCAATTACGCTGCGATTGAGGTAGGGAAAGAAAAGTAAGCAGAAGAGGGGCGGAGAGTTGTTAGCAAGAGCCGTGGTACCCGCTGGGCTTTCCCCTTAAATTGCGGGGACTAGGTAGACATCCTCAAACGCTCACATACTTTTCACGCAGGGAAACCACCAGAAAAATATTATTTAGCTCTCGTGAGGTGAAGTTGTTTTCCCGGAGAGATTATACTTTCGTTTTCCCGAAGTTGTAATCCCGGAGACTTTGCATTTGTGGAGTTTCCAAGTTCATTTGTGCTTGTCGGAAATTAGCAAACTCTATTGCAAATTGTCGCACCCAAGATTTGTCGTACATTGTTGCCGGAGATATGAATTGTGATTTTTTGAATCCGTAAAGCCCTAGATCCCAAGTACTCTCGACTACATGCGCTGGTCTAAATATAATAGAAAATGATCTTGATTTCATGTATGTACATAACTCTGGGGCAACTTCATCTCTTGATTTTATAATGTGTTCTCATCAACCAGTTCCCCTTTGCCAGTCACATGTGGATACGTCTTTCAGCGCATCTGACTACTTAGCAGTTAGTTATGTTTTCCCACCTAGTACATCTTCGAACTACAACCCTGATCTACCCAGTGGAAGAAAATGGCACCAGAAAGTTATGTGGGATAAAATTAATACCCCTTTGTACCAGAAGGTATGTGACGATATTTTAGCAAGAATTCGCGTCCCTTACAATCTACTTCATAAATCTCCTTCAGTTGCAGCAAGTGATAAACAAGTACTGATCAATATATACCGTAGCAAAATATTTCATGCCTTGCAGTGTGCGGAAAGGCTGCAGTACCGATTTTTCGTGTTCGGATTGGCTCGGAAATACCCCACTGGTCCGATAATTTGGATCTGGTAAATGCGAGTGCGGACGCGAAATTCTGGTTAAGAATGTGGATAGATAATGACCGACCAAGGCATGGTATAGTGAACTCCATCCGATTATATACCAAGCGAAGATTCGCAAAAACCCTCGCTATACATCGTGCTATGATTATTGAATGTGAAATTAAATATATAAAGCAAGAATCCGATCGCATGTGGAAATTCCTAAAAAAGAAGAAACGTAAGGAATCAGTTGATGTTCTGCCCAGTGAGAGTGAGTGGGTTGAATATTTTACACATGAGTTCTCATTGCCTAATTCTGATCTGGAAAATAAATTTTTTATTGAGCTTGATGTGAGTCTTGCGGAATGTGAACGGGAAGTTGGTTTTGTTGTTTCTAAGTCGTCAGTCAGTGAGGCACTCTCGGAACTGAAGAAGAAGTTGTCGAGGGGGGTAGATAACCTGTGCGGATTGCATCCGCAAGCGGGAAGTCAGAACCTTGTCGAGCACCTTTGTCTCCTGTACCAAATGAGTTTTAATGCTGGGGTTGTTCCAGACCTATTCTGCATGGGGGTAATTACTCCTGTATTAAAGAAGGGAAAAGACGGGGGGCAGTGTTCTTCTTACCGCCCGATAACTGTCGTACCTATACTGTGAAAGTTATTTGAATTGCTTGTTGTAAATAGGCTTAGTGCTATATGTAACACGCCGGATAACCAATTTGGTTTCAAGAAGAAAATGAGTAGAGAACACGCTCATTATTTGATTGCTAATTTATTGATTGACGCCGATGATTCAAATGAGACTTTGTATTTTGCCGGTCAAGATGTCAACCGCACGTTTGACTCCGGTTTGCACCCTCAGATATTGTTGTCGGCCTGGAAATGTGGCGTGGATAAATCTATTATACGCGCACTGAGGAATATGTATAGTAATTTAAAAGCGCGTGTAAATGTACCTTGTGTTAATGCTTTAACCATATCTTCTAGTCTTATACCCGTAGAGAAGGGAATACGGCAAGGAACACTTACTTCACCACCGCCTTTCAATAATAGTATTATTTCATCGCAAGAACCGGTTCAGTCTACATGTATCTTTAGAGGTCTCAATATTTCGCTGATTGATTATGCCGACGACATTTTCAACGCGAGTAGAACGCTTATAGGCATCGAAGAGACTTTCCGCGCTTTGAGTAAGGAGTATGGCAACATAGGTCTTTCTTTCAATCCCCAGAAGAGTAGCCGCGTTAAAGATAGTGTACCAGTTGATGTTATTTTCGGTATTTATACGATTAAGTCTTCGTCTAAGATTATGTACCTCGGCCTTCCAATTTTTAGCAATCTTAAAGAAACCCACGATTGCCTTGTTTCGTTGTTCGCTGTAAAGACACGCAGAGATTATGGAATTCTCGTTTCAATGAAGTGCCACTTTAACCGTTTTCTACTTGCAAGGGTGTATAATGCTTTTGTTTTGTCACATGTGATAGCCCTATCTCCGTTTTGGAAAATATTTACTTCGTCTGATCGCCGCAATATTCGGTCTATTTTCTACAGATATGGCAAGCATCTGCTTCGTCTTCCAGTTTGGATGAGGAATTCGAATATATCTCTGAAGTATGGTATAGCCGACCCACTTATAGCTGTACTTAACCGCCGTGTTCGATTTGCAAAGGCGTTTGAACCAAGCCTCTCTTTATCATATGTTGCAATAACTTAAATTTGTCTTTTTTTTTGTCGTAGGAATGTTCTTGATCTTGTTTTTCTGTAGTTGAGATTTATTCGAATATTTTGTTTTTATTTGATGTTACTTTTTTTTCTTTTCTTGTGCTCCATTTACAGCATTTTGTATGTTTAATAATGGGCAATAAAATAATAATAATAATAATTGCACATAAGGATTAATTGTTTGGATTTTTACCTGGCTATATCTATGGACTGTTTTTGATTTTGAATTGGCATTGCAGTTATTATTGCTGTGACGTTAGCAAGATGTTAGTGGAATACGAATATTTGCCTGTTCTGAATTTTCGCCAAATAAATTTTCGTCGATGACGTGACGATCATTAATCAATCATTTTTTGATGATAAAGTCATTAAAGATGCCAAAGTGGAGTTTTGGGGAAACGCAGATTCGAATAAAGCTGTTCCGAAGCGGCAGGGTGACCTAGCTTCGTGGAGAAATTTGAAAGATATTTTGGAAATACTGCGTTAATGTAACTCTGATAATTCCCTGCTGCCTATTTTTGTCATTGTCTTACCTACTGAAGTGCCGGTTATTCCCGCAGTAGCTTACTCCAGGCTGGTCAGTAAGATTAGCTCCCTAGACCAAGCCCTAGACCACAAAAACGTGACATCTTATGATATGAATTTTCGCTCCATGCCCAGTGCCTCGTTTAAGCCGAATGTAAACACATCCAATACTACTGTAGTAATCTCTGGAATTTCTCCCGAGCTTAACAATCCTGTGAAACGTCGTGATGCCATTGACCAAATCAAGGGACACCAAGCCGTTCATTTTATCAAGCTGTCAAGCAATAAACTTTTAGTGCAGATTGACCCAGTTGCTGCAAAGGACTTTTGTGATGCGGTACCAAATGTTCTGAAGTGCGATGAAAAACTTCAAGAGCGAAAACTCTTTGGAAGAATTAAAGGCATACCGCTAGATTATGACGTCAGTTTGTTTGTGGGGTGTGAAGGAATCGTAGATGCTAAGTGCATCGGGCAGTCCTTGACTGTTGAGGTTTCTTCTACGAGGCCGTTGGACTTTCAAATGTACTTCTAACTTCGCGTATGCACTAGGTTCTAACTACCCAAAGCATCATTCAATATACATTTCCATTAAAAAAATATTTTATATTTTAATTTTCAGTTCAGGATCACTAAATCTATTGTGTAAACTGCAAAAATATTCAAGATGTCTGAGCAATAATATCTGTTTTTTAATTAAAACTGAAAAATTACTTGAAAATTTTAAAATTGGTTTTTGTTTTTTGCTTTGTTCTAACTACTCGACAGGTTGCTAGTAACCTGGTAAGAAACGATCACGTCCCATAGTAAAAATTAAAATAACACATATCTCCAAAGACTAGAGTCAGACCAAAACAAGATGTACACTATTAGAATCGCATTGTCCGAAAAGCCTATACAGTAAACTTACAGTCCCTTAGTTTGAACAAAAATGATATAATATTGGCTTACAAATCAAGAAAAGTGGCTGGAACCACGATATTCTGTATAAACGGCCTCTGTTTTCTTTCTTTTCATTTTTTTCCTCCTGATCTAGCCGAGCATTGGTTATTATAATAAGAGACGATCATTAGAAATACAAACCATATCATATATTAGACTTAGTTAGCTGATTGATTCTCTAAGGCCTGTCTCTTACTAGTCCAAGGAAGGAATAGGAAGGAATCTGTAAGCTTTTTCCTGTTTGTAATCAGGGGTCAGGCTTGCAGCGATAGCTTGTAACCTAGTAAGAGACGATCACGTCCAATATTAAGAAATAAAATAGCTCATAACTCATAATAAATAGTGGCAGATTAAAATTCAAAGTGCACTATTAGAATCTTAGTTTCTTGGCTTGAACAATAAAGAAAATATGTTGGCTTGAAAAACAAGAAAATTTGCTTTAACTACGTTATTCTGCGTCAACGTTATCTTTTTTCCGTATTATCTTTCTCCTGGGCTAGCTGGGCACTAGAAAATAATAGGGCTGTTCAATGGCTCATTTGAAAGGGAATTGCCACATCTAGAGCTTTTTGTAGATAAAAATAACAATAGTAAGAGACGATCACGTCCCATTGTTACATTAAAGAGAGAGATTATTATAAATGGGGACTATGTAAGCTTCAGTGGATACAGCTGAAATCTAGTAAGGAACAAATTATGTTGAAGAATCATCACAGTATTTATATTATGATAAAGCAGAGGGTATGATGAAAAACTGCAAAACTTTGTATATTGCAAAAATAGTTAGGATGTCTTAGCAACAATTTCAGATACATTACTAAAAAATTTTAAATGAGTTTATTTTATCTTAACATTTAAACAGCTTGGTACACCTTGATAATTTCCTTTGAATAGTCAGCGAAAAAATAGTAATTTTTGACATCTTTTCATCTTTTTGTTGCAGCTGATTACTAATATAGGCCACAACCTGAAAAGGCTACTCATATTGAGCACTAATGTGGGCTGACTTTTCAGTAAAAGCCACATGGTGTCCGATTTTCGGGAATTGTTTCTACAATTGATTCTACTTCTGCCAAAGTTGATCTTCTTGAAGGAATCATAGAAACTGGTTAAGATAAGATAAGACATTTATTTCAAAAAATGACTATCACAAGCCCCGAAGGGCCGAATTTGCATTTCGGGGTCATATAATAAAAAAACATAGAAATAGCACAGCAACTAAAAAACTGGCTGAACAATGCCGAAAACAACAATATCAGAAAGGCAAAGACATTCATTAGTCTAAAAAACAAAAAGTGTCAAATGTAAGAAAGTTAAAAAGGCTCAAACTAAAACAAAACCAAAAAAATGAGATAAAAATAGTGATAAAAGGGTTTAAAAGAGAGTATATAAAAAAGAGAGGAAACGGAAGCACCAAACGGACACAAGCATGGGTATCACCAGTAAAAAAAAGGGGGGGGGTCTATTTGATCAGTAATGAAGGGGACGAAGGTTTTTTCATATCTGGAGGTTAAACCAGGGATGGGGGACAAGTTAGGGCGGCGTTCAGAAACAATGCTTGGCAGGCGGTGTTTCGATAGGGAGTGTGTTTTGGGGAAAATAACTCCAACTCAGGGGTTTTCGAGTCTAAAATTCAGCCCAGGAACAAATGATGAATGGATAGTTGCATTAAAGTCAGAAGAAGCAAACGGGAGAACGTCTACATATGTATTGATTTTCAACATTGATGGGCACATCATTTTACCAGAAACTGAAGTATCTGCTAACCTGCTATCTGCTGTAATAAGTTTGAAGGGTTTGAATTTTTAAAAAAATTAGGGTTTCACTATCTCTATTTATTGTTTTACCCATTGACTTTGCTACTATTTTGCAAAGAATGCAAAATAGTGCATTTGACACACGAGTAAATTGTAAACAATTAAATCAGGAGACAAAAGATAATCTGTATATTCCCACTGTTGAAATCAACTCGCTTCTGAAACCCCAGGAATCGGGAAGGTAGTCTCGGATACTTTAGTCTCAAAAGTTAATAAACTCTCTAAGTATCTAATATCTAAGTATCTATCTAATATCTAAGTATCTATCTATCTATCTAATATCTAATATCTAAGTATCTAATATCTAAATATCTAAGTATCTAAGTATCTAATATGATACTTTTTAGACTGAGAGATGCCGTAGACAAAGTTTTAA
>JAQQPU010003602.1:28300-57860 GCA_029168905.1 Artemia sp. Kazakhstan ARC1039 | reverse complement strand
TAAAAGAAGATCCAGCAGCTAAAACGTCGACTCTACGTCCTATGCACCAGCAATGGCTTTAGAGGATCTTTGTTCTTTTTTTAATGAAATCAGAAAACCTTTGCATATAGCGAAGGACTATTTAAAGGCGTGAGTGGGATGGTGGGACTTGGGTGTAAATAAATTGGCTTGGCCTTGAACCTGTAAGACCTACTCGAGCAGCTTTAGTAAAAACTGCTCTAATGTCTTTTTCTTGAGCAAATGGGGCCTATTTCCGCTGTCTGCGGCTTACAGAAAGCTGTCAGATTGTTATTTGCGAGAAAACAAGAATAGGGTAGACTTGAAAGCGAATCCAGCCCACCTATAACAATCAAACCAAATATTATAAGTTTTTCAAATAATAGTATATTTAGTTACATTACAAACCAAAACGAAAGGTGTTTATCCTGTGTATTACGAGTGTTGCCACGTGATGATGACCGCCACCTCAACCTGACTCTCCAAAATATTGACTATATGAGAGTATTTCAGAGTGCAAACTAATATAGGCAGCGCTAACTATATATGCTAATATAGGCAGCGCAATAGCGCTGCCTAAGTAAAGAGCGACACGGGCACAACATATTATTTTTTTATTTTTTTTGGTTTTAGACCAGGGCATTTCGTATCGAAGGAGTTGTCGTGGAAACTTTGAAAAGAGCTCATTCGATTGGAAATTGAAAGATCTAGTGTCCTTTTTAATAGTCGAAAGTGATTGGAGGGCAACAAACCCCCCTTCCATGTCCATCATTTCCCCAAACATATCCAATCAAAATTTTGAGATAGACATTTTGTTCAACGTAGTTGAAAGGTCCAGAAATGATGTCTTTGAGGATGATAACCCCTCCACAGCCCTTAGGGCAAGGGTTGTAAGTTATTTGCTGTGGGCATATAAGGTTTTTAGAGAAAGGGTGGTCGTAGGAACTTCGGAGGGGGCTCGTCGGATTATTAATTAGAAGTTCTAGTGCCATTTTTAAGATTCAAAGTGGTCGGAGGATGGGTGACCCCCCCCCTTCTCGTAATTTTCCAGAAATGTATCTGATAGAGATTTTGAGATGACCATTTGTTGTCATAGAAACTTCAAATAAGGCTCATTCCATTGGAAATTAAAAGGGCTAGTGCCCTTTTAAATAGTCAAAAGTGATTAACATGTAATTAAAATTCTGAGATAGTCATTTTGTTCAGCATAATTGAAAGGTCTGGAAATTATGTCTTTGAGGATCATAGATCATATAACAAAGCCTTTGGGGTTGACAGAATCCCCCAGTCTAGGGGCAAGGGTTGTAAGTTATGCTCAAAGGGCATATAAGGTTTTTATGGAAAGGGTGCTCGTATAAACTCCAGAGTGGGCTCATTGGATTGGAGATAAGATTTTCTAGTGCCCTTTTGGAGTGAAAGTGATCAGGGGGCAGCCACCCCCCTCCCACGTCGTATTTTCCCCAAATGCATCCGATAGAAATTTTAAGACAGCTATTTGTTCAAAAATACTCCAAAGATCATATAATAAGGCCTTTGCGGTGGACAGAATCCCCCAGAGTCTAGGGGTAAGGGTTGTAAGTTATTCTTTTGGGGCATATAAGGTTTTTATGGAAGGGGTGGTCGTGGAACTTTAGAAGAGGCTCGTTTAATTAGAATGTATAGTTCTAGTTCCCTTTTAAAAGTAAAACACGATGGAGAGTAACTATAAACTTCGGATTGAATGGAGCTTATTTAATTGAAAATCAGAATTCTTAGTGCCATTTTTAAGAGTCAAAAATGAATGGAGGACAATCAACCCCCCTAAGCCTATCATTTCTCAAAACATGTCCTATCAAAATTTTAAGAGAGTTACTTTGTTCAGCATTGTTGAAAGGTCCAGTAATTATGTCTTTGGGGATGTCAACCTCCCTACAGTCCTCAGGACAAGGGATGTAAGTAGGCAATGCGTTCATCGTTTACATATAGTATATGTTATTGAGAAAGGTATGTATGTTTGAACTTTGCTTTTCAAAAAGACCAAGGGCATTCAGGTGAGCCTTTCAAAGAATGTTGAAGGATGTGTTGGACTAAATCAAAACATGTTATGTGTACACGGATTGTCAAAAGGGTGTAACACAGGAATAACTGTGTATATTAATTTAGAAAATTCAGGAAATGATAAAGGAGATGATCAAAAAGGCAATATTTGCATGCTATCAGTACTACCACGACTACCACCACTACTATTACCACACCATTCCATTTACAGTATTGAGGGGAAATTTGAATAAAATCAAAAGATGCTATGTGCATGCACATTGTCAAAATAGCTTAGCTCAAGAATTGATTTGGGTATTAAGTTAGAACTTTCAGAGAATGCTTAGAAGAGGAGACCATGTCACCAAAAGGCAATATGTGCACATTACTGCTAATTCTACTGTTACCGCTACATTTACTACTACTACTTCTATTGCAACTACTTGTAAGGCTAAGAGCATTGAGATGAAAGTTTCAAGAAGTATATGAACATACAGGTTATCAAAAGGACATACCAGCAATGGCTAATTGTATTAAGTTGAAACTTCCAGGACTTGATGGGAGGGATTTTCTACTGGCCAAAAGGCAATATGTTGATTCTGCTGCTGCTAGTAGTAGTACCGCTATTCAATACTATTAATATCAATACTACTACTGTGACTAATATTACAACTATGCCTAAGGGTATGAAGGTGAAATTATCAAGGAATTTTGAGGGGGGGTAAACTGAATCACAACACGCCGTCTTTATGCAGGTTGTCAAAAGGGTGTAACAGCAATATCTTAAGAACAATTTGGTGTGTGAAGTTCAAACTAACAGGGCTTGTCTCGAGGGATATTGAACTAACCAAAAGAAAATATTTGCATCCTAGCGCTACTGCATCTACTCATACCATTACTACTGTTACTATTATTACTACGGTACTTCTATTACTACTACTGCCACTAAAGCTCTGGTTACTACTATTAATTCTAATGCTGATATGAAGACTATGGGTATTAAGGCGAAAAATGTGGGATATATAGAAACTGTATGGAACTAATTTGAAACAGACTATGCCCACACAGGTTGTCAAGCGGACGCATCTGAAGTGCTTCAGGAACGGTTGATGGTATAAAGCTGAAACTTTCAGCGTGTGTTGAAGGGGATGTTGAAGAAACCAAAGGTGATATGCGCATACTGCTACAACTGTTGCTACTGCGCAAGCTAAGGGTATTAAGGTGAAGCTTTCAAGGAATATTTAGGCGGATGTTGAACTAAATAAAAAAAAAAAAACTATGAGCAAGTGGGAATTCAAAAAGCAATACTACCACTACATTTACTGTAACTAATGACGCTAAGGGCATTAAGATGAAACATTTAGGAGGAGTTTCAATTAAACGAAAAAACTGTGTGCATGCAGGTTTAAACGGGCATATAAGCAATAATCATATCATAGGCAATCATAGGCAACACTACTCTATAATAGCCATAAATATCATTGAAACTTTTAAAGGAGCTAATTTGATTTAAAATTAAAAGTTCTGGTCCCCTTTTTAAGAACAAAAAGAGATTGGAGGGCAAGCAGCCCTTCGCTCAAGCCCACTAATTTTCCAAACGCATGTAGTCGAAACTTTGATACAACCATTTTATTCAGCATAGTAGAACGGTCCAGCAGCTATGCCTTTAGGGATATTGGGCATGTCCACCCCCCACAAGTATGTAATTGGACCATTATGCTTTAAAACTAAATGGTGCCTTAAATTAAATCAAAAGGTATTGTGGTCTTTCAAGGTCTTTCAACTTCAGGAGCTATAAAATTAAATTAACAATACTGTTTGTGTCAGAATTAAAAATTGTTGAAAAGTTTCTCCATACAATTAGCATTATACACAATTACAATTAGCCATCCAAACTATGGATTCTCATAGGAAAAAAACTGAAAAGACATACAAAACTAAAAATTTAAAAAAGACTATGTCAATAAAAAACGAACAGAAATTAATTAAAAAAAAAAATTCCAAGAATCAATTTTTCAAAGAAAAGTAAAGAGCTCCATTAAGCCGATAATGAGAAGAAATAGAGTCAAATAATCTCCCAAGCGTAAAACTGCTACAAATCACTATCATAAGTAAATGAAACTAAAAACGAACAGAAATTACAATAAAGAGCCGAGTCCAACTCAAAAAGAAGCAAAAATGAACATGAGTCGGACTGGTAACCCCCTTGCCTTCTCAAGACTAGAACATAATTTGTACTATACTGAAAAAAATATAAATGTTTTTACTTTTATAACTTTAATAAATCAAATAATATTAATATTTTGATTACTAAATATCAGTATATGTATATCAAACTGACAATGCACATTCATTTGTATTTTTTTCAGTAAAGTGCAAATTATGTTCTGGCCTTGGGAAGGCATAGGGGTTTTGAGCCCAACTTATGTTAATTTCTGCTCGTTTTGAGACTGACTCGGTTATTTATTGTAATTTCTGTTCGTTTTGGGTTTCATTTATTTATCGATGCTGATTTGTGGTAGTTTCACGCTTGGTAGATTATTTGATTTTATTTTTGCTCATTTTGTGTTTAATGGAGTTCTTTACTTTTCTTTGAAAAACATATTTTGTGGAAAAAGTTTTTTTTTAATTAATTTCTGTTCGTTTTATATTGACATAGTCTTTTCAGGGAAAAAGAAAATAATACTTTAAATCTTTTTGTTTTTTTAATATTTTATAGTTTGGCCTGCTATTTGTATCCTGGAGAAAAATTTTCAGCATTTTTTAACAGCATACACCCTCTTAAAAACCTGGACACAAATAGTAGTGTTTAATTTAGTTTCATACCTCCTCTAGTTGACCTGAAAGGGAAAACTTGATACCATTCGCAGAAGAATCTGTTTACTTTCTTTGATAGCTTGGATACACTTACGATATTTTGATTTGGTTAAATTTTAAGAGCAGAAGTAGCCCCGAAATTTTGAAAATAATACCCTCAGTCGTTCTTGGGATACTGCTGAGATGCCTTATTTGGAATTAGCATTAACACAGTTCATTTTGATTAAATCTTAAGACAACATTTAGTTTTTAAACATAATGGGTAAATGAAAGGGTGGGCGTGGGAGGAGGATTAGTTGCCCTCCAATCACTTTCAACTATTAAAAAGGGCATCAGCCCTTTCTATTTTCAATCGAAAGAGCCCTTTTCGAAGTTCCTACGACAAATCCTTCGATACGAAGTGCCCTGGTCTAAACAACAACAACAAAAAATAATGCATTATACCCACGTCGACCTTTCCTATCAAAAAGTCAGGCCTTCCAATCACTTTCGGCAGTTAAAAAGGGCACTAGGCCTTTCGATTTCCAATCGAATGAGCCCTTTTTGAGTTTCTACGACAACACTTTCCATAAACACCTTATATGCCCCCAGGGCATAAATTACAACCCTTACCCTAAGGCCTGGGAGGGTGGTTGTCATCCTCAAAGACCTAATTTCCAGAACTTTCAACTACGTTAAACAAAAATGGCTATCTCAAAATTTTGATTGGATGTGTTTGGGGAAATGGTGGGCGTGAGAGGGGCTTTAGTCGCTCTCCAATCACTTTCAACTATTAAAAAATGCACTAGCCCTTGCCCTGAGGGCTGGGGGTATGGGGGGTTGTCATCCTCAAAGACCTAATTTCCAGAAGTTTCTACTACGTTGAACAAAATTGCTATCTGAAAATTTTGATTAGATGTGTTCGGAGGAATGGTGGGCGTGAGATGGGGGTTATTTACCCTCCAGTCACTTTCGACTATTTAAAAGGGCACTAGCCCTTCCAATTTCCAATTGAATGAGCCCCTTTTGAAGTTTTTACGACAACTCTATCTATAAAACCTTTACATGCCCCAAGGGCATAACTTACAACCTTTGCCCTGGGGGCTCTGGGGGGTTTGTCATCCTTAAATACATAATTTACAGAAGTTTCAACTATGTTGAACAAAATGGCTATCTCTAAACTTTGATTGAATGTTTTTGGGGAAATGGTGGGTGTGAGAGAGGGTTAATTACTCTCCACTCACTTTCGACTATTAAAAAGGGCAATTTCAATTTCCCCATGTGACCCCAGGGCATAACTTACAACCCTTGCACTGAGGGCTCTGGGGGGGGGGGGTTATCATCCTAAAAGACCTAATTTCCAGAACTTTCAACTACGTTGAACAAAATGAATATCTCAAAATTTTGACTGGATGTGTTTGGGAAAATGGTGGGCATGAGAGGGGGGTTAGTTGCCCTTCAATGACTTTCGACTATTAAAAAGGGCACTAGCCCTTTCAATTTCCAGTTGAATGAGCCCTTTTTGAAGTTTCTACAACTCCGCTTTCTATAAAAACCTTATATACCCCCAGAGCATAACTCACAACCCTTGCCCTGAGGGCTGTGGGGGGAGGGGTTGTCATCCTTAAAGACCTAATTTCCAAAACTTTCAACTAAATTGAATAAAATGGCTATCTAAAAATTTTGATTCTATGTGTTTGGGGAAAAGATGGGCGTAAGAGGGGGGTTAGTTGCCCTCAAATTACTTTCGACTATTAAAAAGGGCACTAGCCCTTTGAATTTCCAATTGAATGAGCCTTTTTTCAAGTTTCTACAACAAAGATTTCAATAAAAACCTTATATGGCCCCAAGACATAACTTATAACCCTTGCCCTGAAGACTGTGGGGGGAGTGTCCTGCTCAAAGGTATAATTTCCTGAACTTTAAACTGCGTGGAACAAAATGGCTATCAAGGGAGGGGTTAAGGAAGTTCTGGTATAGGAAGTGAGGATACTTCCTTGATCCTCATTTTTTCTTCACTACTTGTTCGTAGATTTTAATTTCCATTCATAATCCGATAATCAGACTCTTGTTTGAGTTGTTGGAAATCTTCTTTTTAAAGAAGTTGTACAGACAGTTGATTAATCTTTTGTTTAGTTTTGTCTTTGATATTCGATCTTACTTTTCTTGATAGGCTTCAAGAATATCTGAGATTTAATTTTTATGGGAGGAGGGAGTCAGGTAGAAATGTAAAACGGATATCATTCCAAATAAATTGCCTAAATCCTCAAATAAAAATACGTGATAAATTTCGGTATTTTCAACTATTCAAATGTTGCGTCAAAATACGATTTGATTACGCTATCTGATTTGCTGGATTTTTACAATTCGGATTGCGAAATTTGGTTTATTTTCATTTTCCCACAATCCAAAATAAAATTTGAGCTTTCAATCGAAAACGCTTATTGTGTGACCGCAGTCATTTTATATATTTAAAACGTTGTTTAAGTAGCATTGTCTTACGAGCAAGGTCATAGATACAATTCAGCAAAAATATCATTTGACAAATATTTGTGGTGACTAAACAGGCCTATTCTAAATATTGACTATAAATCATTGTAAAAATATTGTGAATTATGAAGCTAGATATGAATGCTTTCTAATCTAAAGCCCTAATACCAAAAGTAGAAGATACACAAAAAATGAGGTTTGATCCCACATTCTAGGGCTCTAATCAAAGAATGATTAAGATGACAAGGGCATTTTTGAGGGCAAGGCCGTACCCAGGATTTTTTTTTCAGGGGGGGGGGGGTTTACTCAAAGATTTTTTTTCGAGGGGGGGGGGGTAGACAAAAAAACTCAAAAAACGCATATAAAATTTGTTTATATCCATTTTTGTTACGTTTTGACGAGTCAAAAAAACATTCGGGAGTGGTTCTAACCCCCCTAACCCGCCCTCTGGGTACGACCTCGTTTCAGGGTGAAAGATGACAGGTTTGCAAAAATTGTCCTTTTGGCCAACTGTCTGAAGTTTAACAAACAGGAAGTCGTACTGGAACGGGGTGGAACGATAAGATAGGGTTTAAATGAGTGGAATCTCATGGGAAGGAATAAAGAGCTAGATTTTGAGCAGATTAAGATGGAGGAATGTGCACAGCTTATTGACCTATGGCGGCTTTTTGCTAAAAATGAGATGTTACTAATATCAATAGCAGTAACTAAATTGCTATGACGCTAAAGTATGTTTACGACACTTCTATCGGTAATGTATCATATTAATTCGCGGGAAAAAAAGCATGAAAGAAAATCGAAATCATTTGTCCACTGCTTGGCTCGTCTAAGGATTTTCTTGAGAGGGGGGGGGACAGCTTCATTGTGCTACGAAGTAATGCTACCATATCGGGTATATTTTACACGAATTGGGGACTTTATTTTCAGGAGAATCCGCGTTCAATTCTTCACAGCCTTTTTTCTGGAAAATTGGAGTTCAGACTTATTTTCGCACGAAATATGGTGCTTTTGATGCATCTCCACTTTCGGTGTTGCTCATCTTACGCCAGATTGCATTTGATAACACTGCTTTGAAGTAGCAAATAAAACGGGCATTATATTGAGATTAATTTTATGAATTTTCTTTTTTAGGCTCTTTATTTTAGATAACTTTGATTAAATTACGTAGATAATTTCGGAGACCACACTGCCTTTCCATGACGATAAAATAAAAGTTGAAAATAGGGATAAAATCCTTTTTAATAGACAGTGTATAGAAAATTCACAAAAAATACCAGATATTTCGGTCACTGTATGTGTGACTGAAATATCTGGTATTTTTTGTGAATTTTCTATACACTGTCTATTAAAAAGATTTTTATCCCTATTTTGAACTTTTATTTTTGACTATATTAACCTAGTTTATACGTAAAATATTTGCTTTAAAGGATTTTTTATTTTTGTCAAACTCATATCACAACACGCTGTTCATTCTATCAGACCTGCTCCCTGTTATATCAGCTTGATTGGCACTGAGTACATTCAATTTTTTTTTTTTATCTTTCTGTTATTTGATTGTATAATTTAGCTGTTTCTTCCTGTTTTTCTACTTTTATCGGCTAATAAAGGTTTCCAGAATTGAATCTAGAATTTTCAGGACTATTTCATTCACCGTCTTGACAATGTTAATTACATATTTCTACTTTTATGTTCTATTCATAAAAGGAAATACCGTGTCGTAAAGTAAATTATTTTCGGAAAATAAAAAAAGAAATCTCTCGGATTTTTTTTTAAAAGATCCTGATCTAAAAGCCACCGCTGGAAACTTCCCCGGTTCAAACCCTAGTATTTTTTATTTCTTTTTTTTGGTTGGAGTAAAAACACAAGTGCCAAAAAACTGTATTAAAAAATGCTTATTTATTAATGTTTATATAATCAAGCTAATGAGACAAGTTTAAACTCTTTCAGGTATTTTAAAGACTTGTCAAAATTTGTTGAACACCTCGTTTTTCTTCAATTCTTCGTAAAGATTTTTGCAGTACATCGTTGTTTTTTGTTTTTTTTTTTCAATCTTTCTGCGTACTTGAGATACTAGTTTTTGATTGGGATTCCACTCTTCCATGATAGTCACAACAATAGCTAAAATTAAGATTCATTCTTGTTTATTACTACCAAAAATGGTTGCTTAAAAACTTGATGACGGTTGTAAATCTAATAGTTTTGGGCTGGATATAAAATACAGAAGATTCCATCCATAAAAATTTAGTTTTAGAAGGAAAATTTAGTCCAAATGAATTTATTAGTTCATCATTTGTGTAGAAAATAATCCTTGTAGGTGAGCACAGTAAGTAGAAAGGAGCAGTTTAAGCGAACTGGAGTCAACTAAACAAAGTTCTTTCTCTGCTTATTTCATTTTAATTCTCATTCTTCCTTTAGAAAATAAGATAAAATTTAAAAATCTAATGCAATACTAATTTATTACCAAATAGGCTCAAAATATATAATAAAAAATTACGATAAAATACACTTATTAGCCAGATTGCTCAACATTCTCCGAATTATTTTCATTCCGTGTATCAGGTCTGCGACGACGAGGAGAGGTCTCTGAAAAGGTATTTTGTTCAGATGGTTTTGGGACATCCTTCTGTTGTTGTTGCTCCTTATTCCTAGCTACTTCTTCAATTCGTACCTTAATCCCTTCAGACGATCCTTGGATAGACTCACGAAGTCCAGGGAAGAGGAAGACCTTGAAACAAATAATAATCAGTAACACAAAACAAGGTAAATTAAGAATCAAACGTTTTCTTTAAAATATTTGTAATTGCGCAATTATTAAATTATTACTTTCTTCGTTGGAGTTTGGTCTTCTTTCTTGGAACAGTCATTTTACAGAATTAAATCACTAAAATAATATTCATATTTGAATAAAATTGAGAAATGAAAGGTTCAGATTTAAAGTGACATTTCCCACGGAAGGATCTAGTTATGAAAAAAAAAAAGTTTGCTACAGGATTAGGGCTTCAAGAATCCATCTGAAAGAGATAAGGATGACATGATTGGCAGTGTACTGTACTTTTTAATAAACTCTTGAATTAAATATACTTTCTGCCAATCTAAACAAAGTGAAAAAAAAGATTGAGATGAATTAAAAAAGAGAAACAATGGTGTTTTGACAATGTTCAATTAGGCCTGACATTGCACTTCTCATGTATCCCCCCTTTCCCTTTTGGCACAATCTGAAATGATGCTACTATTACACTATTGAAAAAATTAATACGGACAAGCTGTTCCAGTCAAGGGTGCCTGTAGGGAAGTACGTATGATGAAGTTGCTAATGCCTTCCTCAAGAATGTTTCAGCCTTCTCTTCACTTGCCCAAATATCTTCAATATAAAAACAAAAAAACATGACACATTTCTGGCAACCCCCTCCCCCTTTTCTTGTAAAATTTACGCAGTCCCCTTAGTTCATGTATTCAGGCCCTGAGCTGCTAAATGTTGGCCGAAATTCGTAAAAGTAGAAGTATATCATTAGAAAAGACACTAGTTGTTGTTTCTTTACTATACAAATGAAAGTTGCCAAATCCTGTATAATAGAGCCCTAACAAAATACTATACAGAAGCCATAAATTATAGAAATAAATGAAGAAATAAATTATATGCGCTTGCTCTGCGAAGCCTTTCAGTTTTTCTTCCTGAGGGTCTTTTCATGAAGCCTTTTTTCTTACAAGTCAATTTACATACGCAAAAGCACTAGGAAATTCAAATGCCTAAAGTGTAAGTGTAGCATGGAAATTTAAGCCTCTATTTAAAAAAATTAGAACGATACCGTATTTTAAAATCTCCTAGGTTGAGAAATCATATTTTAAAATACGGTATCGTAGTTATGGTTTCAATCAATGATTAATTATATCTACTGATAAAGCAGATAATTATCGACAATGTAACACTTATTTTTAAGAGATGTGAGGTGACTGACTCAGTTTTTGATCTATTGGGAATGGGATTAAAGAAAAAAAAAGTCAGGAAAAAACGATGCACCTTCTATGTACTCTTCAAGTAGAACTAAAATAAGTTTAAGAACACTTTTTTTTTACCGTCACTACTGCATTTTTCAATTGTAAATTTATGAACTTTCAACAAATACACATCTTCTTTAAAAAATCAAAATGTGTATTTGAAATGATATATATAATGTTTAACGTCTATATTAACATTTTATATTTATAATATAATCTATTGAGGTACCACAACCCCCCCCCCCCCCACACACACACACAAAAAGAATTATGCACTGGTATTGCATGTAGTCATGCAAAGATATTACTCCAAAAACGTTAGATTTATTTAAACCAAGTAATTTTAGTATTTAGCTTGTGAATTTAAGAAATTATAACACTACTCCAGAGAATTGTCAGAGGGTGGGCCTAAGAAATGTTTAACTATCTATCCCTCAAAAAAAAAAAGAAAAAAAAAGAAAAGAAAAAACGCCTGTGCCCCCAATCTTTGATATTCTTACAGCCTGTCCTGTAATTCATTATATTTTCATAAATTACCTTTTTGATTTTTTTTTTTCTTAAGTAATGCTCCGCCCCAAAACGAAATGATTCGCAAGTAAACGTTTGATATACGTTCTAATAACCACTCAAAATACAACTTAAATCAGCACTCGGCCAATGCAGTAAACATGGAAGGAAGGCTTAGCGCATTCTCCTTTTTTTTAAGTAGTTTTGACAAGGGTATAAATTATAATCCAATTTACTAGTAAATACTTCGTTTGTACTCAGGGACGTGACCAGGATTTGATCGGAAGAGTGGAGGGCTTACAAAAAAAGATTACAGAACACAACACAAATTTGTTTACATATATTTTTGTTACTTTTGTACGAATCGGGCAGAAATTTCGGAGGGGGAGGGTAAACCGAGTAACCCCCCTGGATACGTCTCTGCTTGCACTTGATTCTTTGTTTAGTTTTGAGTGAACCCTAGCCATAAATATTAGTTTGCACACATTAGGGCCGTTCACAAAGATGAGTAAAAGAACAGCCCTATTTATTTAGATTAACTTGCAGAACGTCAGGCTATCCTTTATGGTTTATTTCGCAGCTAAAGTGTTATATTTTTCCGCTTAGTAGCAACTCATCAGAAAGAATTCATTAGTTATGCATCCTTTTGTTTTGATTGTATGCTAAAGCACTTGTGCAAATCGTCTAAAAGGCCTTAGAAGGATCTATCATCAAAAGGCCTTAAAAGGATTTATCATCAAAAAGGCCTTAAAAGGATTTATCGGAGCAAGTTTGAATCGTAGAAGGTCCACAACATAAGATACAACATAAAAAGCACATGGTCCACAACACAATGTAGATGGTCCCACGTAGATGGTCCACAACACAACATACAAAGATTCAATTCGAACATTGTTTCAACCTGATTTTTGAAATAGATTTTATTAGCTGCTGATGGTGTATTCAGACAGAGAATTTTTACCATAAACTCTGAGTTCGCAAGAGGCTTTTGGGCTCTTATTTTTGTAGCCATTATTATCTTATTATGTCTTTTTCGTCTTGTTTGGATTGTTAAAGAGACCCTCTCACATAACTTAATCGCTAGAATTAGCTTTCTGGCCCTGCGCCAGGTTACTCTAGCTGATACTGAACTCCAGGTCGTTGAAATTACTTTTTTCTTCTTGTTGTTTGGATTATCATGGAAACGCTTATGCAATATCTCATATCAGTAATGAAAATCTGAATCCGGTGACGGGTTGCTGCAACCGAGATCAAACTCCGATCTCGATCCTGTATTTCACCGTATTTCAACCGAGATCGAACTAAGATCCTGTATTATTATTTCTCTTCTTCATCTTCTTATTTGGAGTAAGAAGATGATGAATAAGATATACCCATTCGCATGATCACCGGATCAAATTCCGGAATCCATATCAACGGAATCCAATTCTGGGCCGCACAATGGGTAGCAGCAACTGATTTCAAATTCTAGGTCATGTTGTTATTTTTTTAATCTATTAGTTTTCTCTATAAAGCTAAGTATAAACGATAAGGTCTGTTATTACCTACACTTCAGCAAATTTTAAATAAACGGAATTTGAATTTTGGATAAATCCAGTTGTTGATATTGAATCTTCATTAGCTGAATCTTGGTATTAAATTCTTACGATGATCGCGGCACCTGTCGCAATAAACTGACTCTGCCCTATAATAACCGAAAATTAAAAATAGGATTAGGAAAGAAAAAAATATTATTATAAATTAGAACCAAGAACGTATCCAGGGGGGCACAGGGCTTAAACCCACCCCCTTGAATTTTTTGTCTGTTTGGAAAAAACGTAACAAAAATGTATATAAACAAATTTTGGAAGCGTTTTTTAAAGTTCATTTTAGCCCCCCCCCCCCATCGAAAAAAAAATCCTGAATAAGTTCATAATTAGAAAAATAAATTATTGCCTGAATAGGTAGCAGATATTACAGAAAAGGCACTGAAATACTTCAACAGGTAAAACACCCAACATACATCAAACAAGAATGGTGGCAAACAATGCTAATAGAGAGGCAGACTTAAATAACTACTTCAAAACCTGAAAAAAACTTTTACTGGATTCATAGAAGAAAAGGTGCAAGGATCTTAACAATTCATATGCTGTCTGTAATCTAGTATCAGTTGATTTTCCTCAATCCAACTGAAATTGCAGATTTGCCACCCAATGACTAAAAAATAAAGAGAAATACAATAGTTAAACTGCCTGTGGTAGTTTGTCCGTCTTTTATTATAAGTCATGGTGACTACGATTAGAATCATTTAAAACTTACCAACGAAGAGGTTGTAAGATCAAGAGCAGTAACAAAAGCTCCATAAACTGCAGGCAGTTTTGTCCTAACGTTTGCTAAGACCTCTGAACTGATACTTTCAAGATTAGTTGCTTTCATAAACTGTGCGCCAGTTTCAGCCACGAAAACAGCTACCACATCAATTTGGTCACGCACAGCTCGAAATGACAGACCAGGAATTGCTTGGACTATTCCCTGAAAATTAAACAATTATAAACTTGAATTTGATTTTAAGCACTAATGGGGATATAACGAGGTATCAACCATACACTGAAACCCTAAAGTAAGGTATCAACACTGGGACCCAAAGGTAAGGCATCAACACTAAAATCCTAATGTAAGAAGACTCATCCTCACTGTTATACTGTGAGGACTCCATAACATAACATCCTACTGTTATGTATTGTATCTGACACTTTCGAACTTCTAAAATAAGTGACAATAACCGTCTGCTGAGCTGCTATCAAAGGGAAGATCAGCAGGATAAAGGGAGGAGGAAGTTGCACTAAATATTTATTAAACTTATTAAATGTAAATTTACCAAAAACATTATCAAATAAATTAAATTCTTTATTATAGAATTTTATGATTTATTTTATTTTATATTTATCTTATGATTACTTATTTATAATATTGGATTTATTAAATTCATTTAAAAGATTTACTAAATGGAGCATTACTACTACTATCAACTATAAGGAAACTATAAGGAACTACCAGTAGTTAGCTAATTTACGCTAACTTTATTGATATATGTTGCTTAGACCAAGAATCGTTTTTTTCGTTTCAAGTTAGGATTCTACTCTTTACTCAAACAAGATTTTTTTGTAATAATACGTGACAACAAAATATGATACTTTTCGATATATAACCCTTTCTTTAGCCTTTGACCCCCTTCCCCCAAGCTATAAAATTTTCTGTATTAAAACGAACATTTCAAAGCAAATTCCTGAAATCTTAAAGCTGTTTTACAAGTTAGTTCTCGCACTGTGGATAACCCAATGCTAAAATAAAGAGCAACGACTCAACGACGCATCAGGTTCTTTTATTCTTACACGGGTATTTTTATGAAAGGGTGCAGAGGAGGTCTATGCCTCACAGAACTACCAAAAATAAAAAGAACACGAATCCTTTTATGATAATTAAATACTAAATACGACTCTTTTTGCAAAGAAATTCATTTTTTACCTCCTCTCCCCCTCCTGACCAATTAAAATCAACCCCCCTCCAATCAAAATATTTCCCAATGGCATTACACTGGAAAAATGTGGACAGATTTGTTTATACCCTCATTTTAGGAGGCATTTATTATCTCAAACAGGTTCTGTTTTGAATATTCATATTGGAAAAAAATTACCATAGCTCTCTGAGTTGTAGTCAATAACCGACGAGTGAGGACCCTTGCTAGCCTCAACGAACGTCCCTTAATATCATCAGTGTTAGCATCTTCAGGCAGTTTTTCATTTGTTAGCTGTTCATAAAGTTCCGACAGACGACGCATGGAGAGTGCAGAACTAGCTGTTTCACGCAGGTACGTAAGCTGTAAAAAGAAACAAAATTAAATATTTTGAAAATCTTTGCCTTCTTCTTCTTTTGGAGATGCCTTCTTCTTGTCCTCTTTTAAGTGTTAGTGTAAAGTAACTGTGTTTAAGCATGTTAATTTTTTTATCCTCAATTTCAAAGAATACGTAAAATAACGTGTTGAGAAAAGCTGATATGAAGAATACTTTTATACCTAAGCTAATAAAGCTATCGTCTGCTTTCGATTTAATAAATCAAGAAAAATCAAATTAATTAGCCTTCTAACGTCTGGAAGTGGAGAGCATAAGAATGTTTCTTCACTTTAAGCAAATATTCAGAGGCTACACCCATAGCAAGTGCATATTCACCAGGCCAAACATGTGCACAAGACACGAGAAGGAGGGGGGCTTTGATCCAACTCCCCTTCAAGTAAAAAATTATTCGTACTATCTGTCTTCCTTTACATATAAATTACAAGCTTTTGCAAATATTCTTAAAATGCCTCTTGAAAAGATTACTAGGTATCTGCCTGCCACTGGCACTTAAGGGCTGAATTCATCATGTGAAAAAGACGATAGGAAAGCATTATGCTAGCCTGAGCATTATGCTGGTACGGATTCAGGACTCGAGTCTGGACCCCATTTACCTCTCCCCCCCCCCTAAATCTCAAAATGTATAGGATTTCCCCAATTACTTCCTGTATTTATCATTATATTGAAATATTTTCTAGCTTTCCATTAATTTAGCGTCATTCCAAAATCCTCCCCCCCCAATCTCATTTTCGGTACTAATTTAGAATTGTCCTATTAACAAACTTAAATAGAAGGACGAAGTCCAAATCATCAAAGTGGAGGAAATATATTTTCAAAGAGTTGGGGATTTTCTTTTCAATAGTGTTTTTTGGCCGTATGATTCCAACTTCTTTGGAAAGGGGAAGCGTTTGTCAAAAAATTCCCATATTTTCGGCCTTAATCCTTATGCAGGTTCAATCATGTAGTCAGCTACATTAGAGTTCTAAGACTAAGAAACACAAATATATTTTCACAGTCCTTAAACATTAAAATATCAGGAATTCTATCCACCAAATTCCTGAATAGAAAAGCTTTACCTCGCCTATAAGCTAACTAAAGCTACTAAGAAACACTGATACAGTTCGATTTGATCAATATTCATAGTTGATTTCTGAAGTGATATGTTTATTATTTATGAGTGTAAACTGGTGGTAGTGTAAAAAAAATGACGTGGAACATTAAGCCTTCTTGTTCTTTCCTTTACCTATCCCACTGTAGAGTAGACTGTAGCGTCTTCTTTTTCCAAACATGACACAAATTTGATACCGCGCGTATCGTCCCAGGCAATATACGTCATAACCCTAGTTCAGTTTCCATAAGCTCATCGTGATGTATAGATCGGAAACAATTGTCATTGCGCGTGCGTGAAGGCTGAGTATGAATCTTGTGTGGTTTTAAACCTCTGTCACATATTTTTAATGGAGAGTATAGTCTTTTTCGATACTGTATATTCTTTCTTCTGTGGCCTATCCTAAGCTGCTACTTCAATACCATTTCAGATAATTTAAAATTTGTAGGAGGGCAAAAAAGAAAGAAAAAAAATTGTGTCACTATTAGTCCTACAAGCTTGAAATCAACCAGTCTACCTAACCTGCCAAAATTTTCCCCAAGCTTTCCTGAGCCTACTTTGTGCAAAATAAGCTCGTATCTTAAAATAGTTCTTGAACAGGGACGTACGCAGGGGGGGGCTCCTAGCTCGCCCCCCCCCCCCGAAATATCACGATTTTCTTTCATTTTCCCATAATTTTCTGATTTTTCTCACAGAATAATGGGTTTGAAGGATTTGCCCCCCCCCGAAACAAATGCCTGCGTACGTGCCTGTTCTTGAACAGCAAATAACTTTCATAAATAATCACTTACAGAGAAATTCCGGCTTTAATTGTATGACACATGAATCATAATAATTATCTGAAGTCCAAATTAAAATAAATAAGCAATATATTTTTGACCATCGTTTCAAATTCTTGATAAAGTTTGTATATAAAGTTGGTCGTTGAAAATTATCTTGGATCTAAACTTCATTTTTTCTTAATTGAATATTTCTTTGTAATCTGGAATCTTTTAATGAAAAAATTTGGATCAATATGTTTTGAATAATAATCTAATCTAATTAGTTTGGTGATATAAACATACGGATATTTATCCATTTTCAATGGCATCATTATCAAAATATGGCCTTCGAAAAAAAACTTGAAAGGTTTTACAAAGGAAATATCTCTCATGTCGTTGCTATTCTGTATGGCTTCTGTGTAAGTCTCGCTTGTGGCTTGTTGTTAGTATCATAATGTTAAGTCTTTGACTGCTTTTAGTATTGCAGCTATCCAACTATAATTTCGTCAACGTTTTGGCTAAAAAGTATAACTGTCACTCTGTACAATTTTCCGTAGTTTAGACAAAGAAAAAGAAAGATTACGACTTGGATCCCCCCCCCCCCAGGTATTTTAAATATCTTTTTAGGTGTTTTCATTCAAGCAATACCTTTTTTATATGCTTGTTAAAAAATTGCCTAGTCCCTGGATTTTTAAAAATATATTCCCCCCCACCTGTATTTTCATGAATTTATGTCCCTATGTGACCCTCGCCCACTCTTCACATAAAAAAAATCGTCCGATATATCAGCACTTCCTGACACCGATTTTTCTTCAATTTGACAAACATTATCTATTAACAATTTATGTTTAGCCCCAGCAAAATTAGCCAAGTTAAAGTTCTTCTAAGGCATCTGCATGAGCTTTTGCAAAATAGTACAATTCTGCGTCGGAAATTGTGGATTGATTGCACCGGTTTATTTTTGTAACGACAAACGTCACCTTCTTTCAGCCAATCATACCATTCCTAAAAAACCAACAAAGAGAAAAATCTCGGTGAAAAAAAAAACAACAAACGAGACTGCGTCCAGTGGAGAGAAAAGAAACAAAAATGTAAAACTACGCGGATATTTCGCCTAACTCTACAATAGCATCTTTTCCCTACGTGGACCAGTTTGCGACAAATGTATATTTTGTTTTTTTGGTGGTAGTTTTATTGTTTTTTTTTTAGTTTTAGCTTGTTTTTTTTTATCTTGTTTCTCTTGTGTTTCTTTCGCGCTGAAGACGCCTTGTTTGGATACAGGCGAAATATCCGCGTTGTTTTACATTTTTCGTTTCTTTTCTCTCTACTGGCCGCAATCTCGTTTGTTTTTTTTTTGTTTTTTTCACTGAGATCCTTCTCTTTGTTGGTTTTTCGTCGTGGCTGGCCAGTTCGCCTTAAGATCTTTCATACAATTCCTTAAGTTACCTTAAAGAGGAAGCCAAAAAAAAATCACCTATTTACCCTTTCTTGTATTTATCTGTTCATTGTATTTTAATTTTTAGCCAGAAAAAAAAACACAAATTGATTTTCTCTAAGGAACTTTAAGTAAAAAACAGAAGAAGGATAGGTTTTTGAGTCAGAACGCTTTTTTACAAGTCAACTTGTTTTTTCCTTACAATTAAAGTCCAAATGCAATAGTTTTAGTAGTAAAAATAGGGGTACGGACAGTAGGGTTAAAACAAATCAAAAAGAACTTCAACTTCAGTTAAAATAGTGACGATGGCTTTTTCACTTTAGAGTCATTCAGTTTTCTACTGGTTTTCTATATACAGGAAAATTCAAAGTCTTGCTCTGAGCACAAGTTGCTATATTTACAAGCTACGAAAAATATTAATTAATCAAACAGTTCGTAACAACGACATGTAAGTAGGGAGCGAGTCGGGTCAATAGTAACCGAAACTCTAAAAAAAGGAATTTTTATAGTAATTAATACTGCAAAAGAACCGGCGTTTTATGCCGATCTCAAATGTATAAAATTCATTAAGTTTAATGTTGCTGATCAAAAATTAGGATCCTGAGGAAATTTGCCTTATTTTCGAAAAAAAGGTGGGACACCCTTAAAAACTCGAGTGATATTAATGAAAATCAAACCATAAAATTCAGCATATCAGAGAACAATAATATAGAGGTTTCAAGCTCCTATCTACAAAAATGTGGAATTTTTCCTTTTTTCTCGGAAGAAAGATCACGGATGCGTGTTTATTTGCTGTCTTTTCCACCAGGAGTGGTCGTTTCGAACCAATGGCCCTAGTAGCTTAGGAGAGGGCTTGCCTGAACAGGAACTAAAATATCTAGTGCCCTTCTTAAATGACCATAAGTGATTAAGTTGGAGGAAGATGCGAATTTTCAAAAAACTTCATTGTTTGGTATCTATTCCGTATTATCTTACAATAAGACGTCTGGCATCATGCGAAAGATCCACTAAAATAGTGGTCCATTCTTTACAGAGTTTTGGAGCTATGTCAGGAAAAATATGAATCAACAGCATCACTTGCATTTTTCAAGACAAAACAGCTAATAGTTGATGATACCAAACCACTGTCAAAGCCTGTTGAAACTAAGAAAAAGAAACACAGGATCAAACAAAAGGAACACAAATAATTAGAAAACACGGGTGACCCCAGCGCCTTGCCATTTAGTCAGTACCTGTGTCGTTTCCAGATTATACTCTTGTAAATCTCTAGAAATATAGGCCTAGTAAACAATATTTAAGAGTTTTTCTAGTAAAACTAATCTGTGAAAAATGGCTAATTTGCAAAATTCAGGATCTTAATGAGGGTTATAGCGGCTCTGAAAGCATGCTGATTAGACCTGCCATTTTTTTTCTAATAAAATGATCATCTCAAAATGTTGATCAATATCATTCAACTTACGAGGGGGGGGGGGGGGCATTAAAGCGCACAGGAGAGATTATCAATTAGGGCTGGGGATTAATTCGGAACGTGTTACGGAATAAGAATTTTTTTTCTCACTGACTACATCATATTGAACGAATGATCGTAATAAGTTAAGAGAGGGATCATTTGATCGCAGATTCTGGGATCTAGTAACCTTTTTAAGTGATAGAAAAGTTTCAAAAATAGCCTTCAGGTTAAGAAGATACCATATTCATATATTTTGGAATTACAAGATCGAAGAAAAAAACTTAGAAAAAGAAAGACATGAAAGTCGAGCTAAACAAGCTGTTGAAAAAAACAGAGCACATAATAAAAACAAGGACGCTGTCAAATTGAGTACGCGAACAGAGTTCGCGTCCGTCAAACAGACGCGAACAGGATGAGAAGGCAGTAGCTCTTAATAAAAGTCATGTTAAAAAAAATAGCAGCGGTGAGGAGTAAGAGAGTTCTACTGTTTGATCTGTTTCAGGAAGAGTTAAAAGCAAGCACGAAAACGATCAGACTTATCGACTGGAAACTATCAGGTCGCCATCACTCAAAAGAAACAACAAACACAGCCATGATGAAAACTATCGATATGATATTATTAAGTCAGCATCTATCTACAGAAACAACAAGCTTGATTACAAGTTGAAAGAATTCCTTGGTTTTAAGATTTTACAAAAAAAGGGGGAGCACTTTAGCAATTAAGTTGTTTCATTTGCGAATTGAACTTGCTTTTCAAGTTCATTTTAGCTATTCTTCTTATATTCATTTTTTCAAATCCATTCGATCGCTTTAGTCACTCGTTACTACACAAAAGAATTTAAGTGCAAGAGAATTTGTGTTAATCCTCATAATATTTGTACGCTACCAAAGTAGAAAGCTTCCAATCAATTTAAAAATATTGATCTATACAATTTAACAGCAAGCAGTGGGGGAGCTGTGGGGGCAGTGGCCCCCATAATATCTTGCATAGGCTTAAGCATGATTTGAAAAGCAACCGGAAATTAGATTTAAAACAAAGTTAAAAAGAAACTTGTTGAAAAACAATTAATGAGCGATATTAAAACTTGAAACAAACAGAAATATTTCTAAACTAATAAAAGCTTCAGTAGGGATAAATCATTTATTGTACAGTGAAAAACGAATATAAAAACACTGAATATTTTCGAAGACACAGTCGGTCTTCATCATCAACAGAAATACTAAAGTATTATAATTAACACAAACTATATTTATACAGAGAAAGAAAATCAAAGAATATTTCTGTTTGTTCGTCTACATGTTTCCACTCAATATTTCAGAAGTGTAAGTTATTTTTGTGTGTGTGTGTTTCTAATGGGATTTTGAAAAATAAAGCAAAATTTTGAAAAAAAGACTTACGCGATATTTGGAATTTTTATACCTTTATTTCGTCGCCAATCTAGCACCACATGCAGGAATGATTTTTCAGCTGCACTTTATTGGTCTTGAAGTACTTTTTTCGGGTAAAATGAGGAGTTTCATAAAATGAGGAAACAGTCTCGTGCGGGGTGTTTAGTCACCTACTCGTATATTGCAATGCCTTTTCTATGTTGTCTGGTATCTATTCAGGTAATGAATTTATGGCAAGACCCAATTCTAAAGCAAGATTTATTTGGCTCTCCTTATCAATCTTATGATGTTGAATTTTGTTCTCCTTTCGTTCTGAAGTACATAGGTAAACACCAAAACCTTCCGAAAAAATACAAAAAACGACCCTATAAAAAACTACCTCCGGGCATGGTTACGAGAAGATTGTAAATTTATATTTGCTGATCATCTTCACAAAGGAGTTTGCGAGCAGAAAAGTTTGTCGAGAAACTGTATCCACCCCCGCAATAATCGCCCAGTAAAAATAATTCCTAGAGTGTCATCTCCAACTCCCTTATGAGAATTTTTAATCGGTTTTAAATAGACTAATGCCATGACTAGCGACTTATCATCGTTGCTACTGACGTTGAAAATCTTGCAATAGGAAAGTATAACTACACAAATTAATATTTGCAAAGTTGAATTTTTAATTTATAGTATTTATTGTGTCATTTTCCAATAGATTTTTCTATAAATCTTACTAGAAGCCTGCTAAAATAATACCAGCTTGACAAGCAAAACTGTAAAACCCTGGTTCCTTCCAATGACACTCATTAACAAACAAAATTGTGTTATTAAATGTATGCAAATACCATACGAGCTTATCTAATCAATAATGTAGTTGGAGGTCATATGAGGAAATTTAAAATCATACTGGAACCTCAGGGACTATCTTAGACTACCTGACTCCCCAAGAAATCTCACGAAGGTGGGGAAACAATAACAAAACACTCGATTTGAGTTAGATGCGGCAAACACAGTAATTAGCCCTGGTATATCGAATGGTTAAGCATGAAAGATTACTAGATTTTAAATTATTGCTTTTTAATTCTCATAAAAACAAAAACTTACCATATCTAGATTGATTCCAAGCGAGTCAAAAAATTGTTTAGCAGTAATGTGAATATTGTAGATGGAGCAACTGGAACCTCAGTGACTATCTCAGACTACCCCACTCCCCCCATGAAATCCCACGAAGGTGGAGAAACAAAAACAAAACACTCGATTTGAATTAGATGCGGCAAATGCAGTAATTATCACTGGTATATCGAATATTTAAGCATGCAAGATTAGTAGATTTTGAATTATTGCTTTTGAATTCTCATACAAGCTTAAACTTACCATTTCTAGATTAATTCCAAGCGAGTCAAAAAGCTGTTTAGCAGTGATGCGAATATTGTAGATGGAGCTACCCAATGCATTGGAAAATCGTCTTCGTACTTTTTGCACTATATCGACAGATCTGTTTAAGGAGTATGACAAGCGTTCATTGCCAGAGTCCGTAGGCGGCTGCTTCATCTCTCCAGCACCATTTAAACTGACTTGACCTGCGAAAAAATTATTAGAATACATGACAAAGACTGACGAACACAGCACGAATATGTATTATTGCTCATTTTACTCTTTGGTCACAGCATAAATATTATATACTATGGAAATGGGACATATCACAGCGTGTGGTTTGGGAAGTTTCCCAAAGCGTCACAGCAATAGCTCCAGCAGGTCTCTTATATTCCCATCGCAATGCGCTAAAAATGTGTCATTGCATACACGCGAAGGCGGATTAATGACGAAAGGTGTGCGACTGATATTTCCTTAAAATCTTTGATGGAGAGAATAGGAATTTTCCACACTGTATAATATCTATGCTGTAGTCTTTGGTAAATATCTTACGACAGAAAATTCAATCTGTTCTTATTTCATCCTTACAAATCAGAACATTCTGAGACATCTTGCTTGTAAAGCTCCATGCCAAGACCACGCCTATCCCCCCCCCCTTCAAGCAAACAACAGACACGTAATTTTCCAATGCCATAATTGTAACCGTGTATTTGACCTTCTGAAGACCTGATCTTTAAGGATTTGGTTTCTTAAAACTGGTAACGTCAAATGAACTCAGGCCAAAGATGAATGAACGACAAAAATTCAGATTAAACATGCAGCCTAAAACTGCTCTCATCGATTGGGAAGTTTGATCATCTTGCTTTCGAAGTTAAAACACAAACAACAAGGACAAAATACAGACCAAAACAGAGCTATTTCGAAGGGAATTATGAAGCTATGCGAATGGATCGAAGCAACATAAACTAGAAGACCTTGCTACCTTGCTTCAGCACAGGATATATACTCCTAATTCATCACGGTATATGCATACAGCCGAAAACAAGCATATCTTTCTCAAAAAAAGCTAACAGCATTCAAAACTGCATACCTCCTTTAGGCGATGACGAAACACAGAACATGTTTGAAAACCTGAATAAGAAGGCAAATATACTAAATAGAAAATTCTTAGCTTCCTTCAATCGGTCAACAGAAGTAAAATATTAAAAAAAAATAATTGAATTCAGCAGGCCAAAAGATACCAGAGTGTCAAATTACTACTATATAACTTTTTTTCTATATTAAAACCCCAAAGCCCAAAAGTCTTGTGGATCAGATGAACTGCATCCAAAGGTACTTAGAGAAACAGCAAGCGCTATTGCAAACCCTCCAACAATGATCTATAAGCAATCTCTCGAGCTTTGAACATTCCCCCAGATTTGGAAAAGTCAAATAGTAACCTCGATCTTTAAAGCAAGAAAAAAAGAAATTGCTACAGAATACCACTCGGCTAGTCTGACTTCTACGAGCTGTAAAATATTCATTTCAATTATTTCATACCATGTTGTTGATCATTTGAAAGCAAATGGCTTTTTAACAAAGCAACAGTTTGGAGAAATCAGCTGAGATATAAATGCTTCTTACAGTGGACGACTGGAGTAAAGATATTGATAAAAGTGTACAAGCAGATTTTATCTCTCTACGTAAGGCATTCGGCAAAGTGTTCCACAAACGACTCCTACAGAAAGTGGCAAATTACAGACTTGTGACCCTCAGCACCACAAACAGTCTGTTGAAATTAATAAGTGATTTTCTTAATGGTAGAAAACTATTTGTCTATGAATATAGACAAATGAGTAACAATGGTGTTCCACAGGGGTTAGTCCTCTGGCTCTTTTTCTGTAATCTGTATATTAACGACCTTGTCAATTGAATCGAATCAACAATCTTCCTTGATGTCTATGATACCAAGTTATATCGTGCAGTGACGTCAACAAAATACCCTAAAAATACAGAGGGACATTGATGACATCTGGGAGCGGATAGTTGACCTAGTGGCCGATAGAAATTAATATTGAGAAGAATCACAATGTGATTCAGCGTGAAAAGCAAGTGACTTCCTACACGTTAGGTTCTAAAAACTTATCAAAACCGAAGTAGAGTGAAACCTGGGAATCGTTGTGGACTGCAATCTAGCCCTCGTTTCTCACTATGAAGCAACAGTAAAAAAAAAAAGGCTTCCAAGGTAGCCAGCATCTTCAGAAGAAACTTCAGGTCTAACAATTTGCGAGTACTTGCTGCACTTTGTAGGTCACTGGTCCAGCCCGTCCAGGAAAATGGTCATAGTACCATCTAGCCTCCGTTCAACAAGGATCTTGATGCTCTTGAAAGAGTAAAACGAAGGGGAGGAAAAAATGTGACTGCAGATAAGATAATTAACATTGATCAAAACCACCTGAGAGAACACAAAATTTAAATCAAATCTGACTGACTCCATAAAGATATTGGACATTGGACTTGGAAAAATCGGATTAGGAATATATGGAACCGTATATCAGCTGCATTTGTCATGCTTCCCGCTATTTCAACTTAAAAAAAAAAAAAGCAATTAGACGCAACATTCTATCTTGAAATGTATAATAACAACAAATTTCGAAGAGAAGTCTGAGCTCCTTATTTATGCAATATATTATTATCTATTATTATTTATTTGCCAGGGAAGAATTCCATAATGATAGTAATAACATAAACAACTACTTGATTAGCCATTTTCCCCCTTTGAAATGAGGAAAAACGATAAAACAGATGTGTCAAAATTTAGAAGAGCTCAAATTAGTAACATGCGAGAGATGCATCAAAGATTTAGATGAAAAAGGAAAAGGGGGCGTCCAAGCCTCCCAAAACTTCTTCCTTAGGCTTAATTTGTAGAATTTGTGTTTGTATTTGTGTTTGCACTCAAATTTAATTTTTTTTTTTCAGATTTTTGAGAAATAACCTACTTTAGACAAGTATTTTATGAATGTTCAAATCCAAAGGAGGACACACCCCCTGGCACTTCCCTATTTATGTCCCTATTTCAATTTAGAGCAAATCCAGTAAAAAGTTATGTGCCCTCATTTACTACACGATTTACATAGTACTGATTATAGATTAAAACATAAGAAGAACTTGCATATGAAAAGGTGAAGCAATGGGATAAAACGGGATCGAAAATTGGAAAATGGAATTAAAATAAAGAAAGAACGAAAAATTAAAAGCTTGAAGGAAGAAAAAACTTCTTTAATCAACATTTTGAATCATAAAAGCAATATCAATGTTAAGGAAATTTGGAGCTTTCCCTATTCCCCTATTAGGGTCATTTTGTCAGACCTTTTGATGCAGTTTTCAGAAAAATGCTATAAAACAGAATCCTGGATTATTAGTTGAAGTAATATAATGAATCAGTGTTGTACCTGGAGGATTCTTCGTTTATGTTACGGGATCATATGTTACATATATGGCACAGAAATACAGGGGAAAAAATTATATAGTTTTTTTCTATTTTCCCTACGGTTCTGTGATAATCAAATATTAAAAAATACTCCTGGGGATAGTGCTCTAACAAACGTAGAAAATTTTTTGTGTAGATAGCGAGTAGACAATTTTTTGTGTAGATAGCGAGTGAACTATGTGAAAAACAGGTAGCTATATAGATAATCGTTAAAATCTTTAGACATATACTTAAAGATTTATTGGGGGGAAGGCGAGACTAGAGTTTCTCACTAATCAGAGGTTTGGTAGTTGCATTACCTTCAGTATACCTTCAAATTTAACATCCACATTGAAGCAAATTTTTTTTAGCATGACCCAACCTGGTTACGACACACAAGAAAAAAGAATATAATTTAAAAGCCAAGAAAACAAGGGCAATATCAGCCGGTGGACAGATAAGAAGCGAAAAGGACAAAAGCATATATTTCGGCAAGGGCATCGTCCAAGCCGTCTTCAGTGCTCAAAAAAAGAAGAATAATAACTAACCTTTTAAAGTAAACTCAAACCGAGCAGAAGAATGTTTCTTCATCTATTTAATTATAGCAAGAATGGCTATTTAATTAGGTACTTGTGTATTATACGGCAAGCACTCATTATGAAGTAAGAATTGTTTTCTAACTTCAAACTGTCCAAATACTGCCAATTTATATTAATGGGTGAAACGAGATTCACCTTAGTTTATCTGCAAAGCAATTTACTAGAGCCAAATAAATCAGATTATATGAATTATTGACCACTGTATACAGATATAACATTATTTATATACAGTGTTATTGACTGATTCCCTATAATTGTCTTAGCGACATAGACAAGCATGAGAAGTGATACGGATAATAGAAGATACATTTATTTTTATTTAAAAAAAAAACAACCAAAAAATCAATAGCACAATCAGAGATCCCACAAAGCACATAAAATTCAAAAACAAGTACTGACAAAATAGAAAGAAAAAAGAAAACAAAAGAAAGAACAGAAAAAAAGAGAAAAAAACACAAAAGAAAGAAAAAAAGAAGAAGAAGAAGAAGTGACAGAACGAAAGAAAGGTCATTCACAAAAGGTAAAATCGACAACGGATAGCCTACAAAGTGTATGATGTCATATTTGAGTAACTTATCTTGGGGTCGTCATTTTATACCAAGCTAATAAAAAGTCGATACTTTTTCCTGTATGTGATATATGACATCGCAACCAACATTGATATTTATTTTTTGAATTTATCATTGTTTGCTAACATGGGTCAATTTTCCCTCTGAATGACTCAGTAATTTATATCGCAATCAGCCAATTATTAAGTAAAACAAATAAAATTGGTTTGGATGACTGGGTTCACTGTTCTAAGGTTTTCGTAAGGATTGTAGAATGTCCGCTTATCAATGTAGAAAATGTGCTATGTATCTGGATTTTCCATTAAGTCAGGGTTTCAAAGAAGGAGGCCTAGCCTAAAGTATAGCCTAGCCTCATCCTAACTTAACGTCTAGTCTAACGTTTGACAGCAAGGCGAATATTTCGGTGAAACATGATGTTTAATGTTGGATGTTTAATCATTTTAACATTATTTAAAATGATGGAAATTATTAACTTTTTGTCAAGGTTAATCTTTCTGTAGGTGTTCAGTCCAACATGGTCGCTATCTTTACCATATTTTTTATTAAGACAAATAAAATTGAGAATAATCATATAGTATTCCACTTCTTCTTAAATTTTACCGTCAATTTTATTATAAATTTGAATATGTGCAAATGTCTATTATTAGAAAGTATATAATTCTTTCAACGAGTATTCCACAGAGTAAACATCGGAGCAGTAAGTCAGATATCAAAGAAAACTAGAAGGTAATGATTTTAAACAGTAATCTAACTGGAATATCTACCTTTATCATCCAATTTGTCCTTTCCAGGGAGAAAATATTCCACACAATTATCCGCTGTGTCTAAGGCTGTCAAGACACCGCCTAAGGCCATTTGCCCAACGCTCGACGTTAATACGCGTTCAGTAGCAACTGTTACGCTAGATTTGACAGCTTCAACACGGTCATACGTAGGTTGTAACTTCCCATTGACATAATCTTTGGTAGTCTGTATTATCTAATAAAAAAATCCTTAAAAAAAACTAAATACTTTTAAAAAATACAAAGAAAAGTGTTGAGCTATTAGGTGACACACAGGGTTGCCACATTTAGCACGAAAGTGCTATTTTAGCACTGTTTCGTTATGAGTAGCACTGTAGTACGGGGTCAGTGTTGCCATCTGCAGCACGAAAGTACTATTTTAGCACTATTTCACTATGTGTAGCACTGTGGCACGTGCTCAGGGTTGCTATCTGTAACACGAAAGTGCTATTTTAGTACCATTTTAATCAATTTTTACGGTAATTTTTTGGCTGTAACAGCGAAAGTCGCTGCTTAGCACGCAAATTTGGACAATTGTAGCACTTAAGAAACTGACCATGGTGGCAACCCTGATGACACATCCCTTTTTGTCTATCTACAGTGCAAAACAGTGCTCATTGACTTAAATGCTACAATCATATTTGTTTTTGATAAATGTATCCTATGAAATTGTTTTCAGAAGAGCACTTAGTGTCTTGTTGGTTGCTACCCAGGCCAGGTACATCTTGAGAAGCTAATTAGTAACATTTTCACGGTTATTTGAGAAATTTAAGAATGTAGGTTAGGGTATTTCGTGGGATAGCTCAATGATGAAAGTACCGGAGGTATGGAGGCAGCAATGCAAGAATTTGCTCCGTGGGGGAGTGGAGTGGGTATATTTAAGATACTGAAAAATGACGACTTATGTTTAAAGAAAGGAAATTACAGGAACTTATAAAAAATCTTGATGTTGGAAGAGGACAGTCGCCTAAAGATATATATATATATAT
>JAQQPU010003602.1:0-23300 GCA_029168905.1 Artemia sp. Kazakhstan ARC1039 | reverse complement strand
ATATATGCATATTATATGTAATAATCAGATATCTCTGAATAAGAGAAAAAAGGAAATAAATTCAGCTTTCCTTAATTTTTGTAGTTTTCTTTGACCATTTGCTTCTTTTCTAGCATTGTTTAGTTCATTTGACCTTTAAAGTTATAATGTCGAGAATAAGAAAATCAAAATCACTTGGATCTCGTATAAAATCTATGACTTTTATTCGCAATTGTCTCCTTATCGTACGAATAGGGTGATATAGCAAAAAATGGGTATATTTTCAATAGTGCTACTGCTGACAAAGTTCTATTAATAGTAGAAGCTGCCATATGGCTGATGCAAATAGTGTGAATAGCAATTTATTTTTGTAAAACTTGAATTTACAGCGTAACTTCCTCAAACTAAACAATCTTAATTGATCGATCCGATCTGTTTTATCCAATATTATTGATCTGTAGAGATATTTAGATATTAGAGAGATTTAGATTCCTCCAAGAAGTTTCAGGTTCTTCCAAAATCCTTTATATCTTTTCTTATTTAAAGAAATATTATTTTTCTTATTAGTATAGTATTTAATTTATGATAAAATTTATAATTATTTTAATTATATATTAATTATAAAATATATTTTTTTAATATTATAATTACATATTTAATTTAATATTTTATTTAATTATAATTCAATTATATAATAAAATTAATTTATAATTAATTTAATTTATAGTACTAAAGTATTTAATAGTATTCATCAGTATAGTATTAGTATTTAGTATTTTTCTTATAAGAAATAGTATTTTCTTATTATTAAAATGAGCCATTGAAATCTCAATTGTTTCCATAGTATGTTGAACGCCGATAAAAAACCTTATTTTTATAAACTACTGGTCCTTAATAAAAACAAACAAAAAATAATCAATAGTAGAAAAAAAAAATCTGTAATCCCACTCAGCTCCAAATTCATGTTGTACAACTTAATACATTTTGAGCGACCATAGACACTCAATTTAAAACACTTCTAAGCGACACAGCCACTAGGGTGTTTGCACAGAGCCCCTTTCCCAAAATTGTTATTATTCCTTCCATATCTTTCTATTTTTTCAATATACTCAACTATTTTTGTCTTTTTTTCAAATTTAACCAACTCACTCTCCAGAATTTACCCCCCCCCTCCCAATAAGGAATCACGAGCCCTCTAGGATGCATTCATGTTGAAGCATCTCCAACCACCAAACCTTCTGAAACATCATCTAGCAGCTACCTATCAGACACGTTCCTATGTTGTTTTAGGATGGGGGTGGGAGGGAGACAATAATAAAGATACTACTCAAACCTAACGAGGTTGAGGCCAAAGGTCTCGACCGAGTCCGTTGATGTTTGAATTAAAATCAAGTTGCCATGAAGCCATTGGCCAATTGGAGACAAAGCCAAGACAGGTAGTCTGAGTGAGAGGCTAAGCTGGCATAAGCCTTTTTCAGGATTGTATAAAGCGCTTCAAGGAGCTCCTGTTCCTAAGAAGCGCTTAGAAATACGGAAAAATTAGATTTTTGGGAGACATGGCCCTCACTCCCCCTCCCCCCAAGCACTTGCCGTGCATTTGTTTAGCAAATAAATGCTATCCAAGAATTATTTTTCATTTCGATACCTCTGGATTGTATGAGATTTAAATCTCAGAAATGTATGTCAGACAAACTTCCATCTAAATCAGGGTCATCTGCTATCTCACTCATCCTCCCCTGAAGAATCACAGAAACTTAGCTCCTGTTCCTCATGAATTTTGGTTGAAATAACAGCCTTTCTCTTGACCTTATAACGATTATTACAGGCAATATTGCCATGTACTTTGAAGCTGGATGTCTGAAGCCTTGAAAATTTGGGAGAGGTAACGAAATATTTCTTTTATTGTTACTTACGTGAAGTTACGTTACGTTACGTGGAACGTGAAGTTACGTTACGTGGAACGTGAAGTTCCAACTTGGAGGTTTTGCACTTGGTTTTCTGAGATTTCGCTATAGTTCAATTTCACGGTTAAAACTTCGAGTCCTCAAGTACTTTCTTTAATTTTAATTGTGTAAAAATAAACCTATGAAATCTCCTTTAAAGAATTTATTGCTATGGGTGTTATGAACTTATGGTGAGTTACTCAACCCAAATAAACTTTAATGACGTTCACTTGAATTGAAGTTATCAAGCATTTTGCAGTAGGGTGCATCAAGACATGGCTAATTGTAGACAGAGAAAAGCCAAGACAGATAGTCCAGGTAATTGAGAGGCAAATGTTTAAATGGCTGGGGCAAGAATTTCAGAGGCGTCAATTAGGGGGGGGGGGCAGTGGGCATTAGCCCGTCAAATATTGAAACACCTCTTTTGGTGTTTCTGATCGAAAAAATCGAAAATGCAGAAAAAAAACAACCGAAGTGCCTCCCCGACCCTGAAAAATACACCCCCCCCCCATCAATTTTTCACAAATTGACACCGCTGAGGGATTTATTGATTATTAATCAATTGACCCAAAAAAGTACTTAAGTGACCAATGTTGCTAAACATTTTAATTTTTTAGTAGGAATGAAAACGTATGAATAATAACAGATTCGTCAAAATTAATTGAGAACAAATAAGCTGAACTAGGTACCTCTTCAGGAGTTTTGGTTACAACAGGCATTTTTTCTTCAAACTTATCAAGGGTTTTGCAGGCAATACTGTCAACCATGTGTATAGGCATGCTCGTGACAACTGGTAGTGCAAGTGGCATAGTCTTCTCAGCGGCAAATTTTACAGTACCTTCAGCGGTTGAAATCGTTCTCTGAATTATGTAAGGTGACGATTCCTAAAAGAGGGAGAAAAAGTCAACCAGTTATCATACATATGCTTAGGAAATGGACTGGCCTTAAGGACTAGCCCTCTCACTTTCGGGATTTTCAAAGATGAGGTCAGAAACTAAAGGACACGGTAAAGCCCTAACCTAAGACCCGCACCCTTTTCTGCCTAAGTCAGAGCATTCATGCCTAATAAGAATAAAGGGAGTTATTCATGGGCTGACACGCAAAGTCGGCATAGTTTTCCTTTCCAGCAGAGCTGCCACCCCTAGTGCTTTATTACTATTTCTAGTGATTTTTTGTACTGCCTAAGCGAAAAATCACCAAATCAGCACGTAAATTGCTAGATTATTGAAAAAATCAATAAATCAAGCAAGAAATTACTAAAATCTAATGATTCCTTTTTTCGTCGGGTGGCTCCCCTACTTTCCAGTCGACTTATGGCTTAAAACATCGTAAAGATTTCACTGTTTTCTTCATTTTGTAAATCAATAGCTTCAATGTCTTCAAGAAACTTGCAGAATCATAAACTAGACCCAATTATTAATACCAGTCCACTAAGATAAATTGATTAGGACAATGGAAGCATGGCCAATTTTCAATGCCTTGGTTAGATATTCACGACTAGCACTTTTTTGCTCCCAAGACACTACTTGTTGCGAAAAATCCTCATTATGCTGTTACCCGGGTTGTCACCGTTGGTGATTTATCCCCAAATTTTTTTGCATTTTTTTCTCTCTCGAGCATTCTTTTGGTGATTTTTAGGATTTTCTAAAAAAAAAAGTAGCTGGCATTCAATATACGATTGGTGTTGCTGACATACTGAGGTGGAATATGAATTTGAATTTCATAGTTTCATATTTCTAATTTCAAATTTCAATTTCTAGGAATTTCATATCTAGCGTCTTTTTTATTATGGATTACGAAGGAATGGCGTTATTTTGGGTTTGCCTGTGTTCTTTTAGCACTAGGGTTCGATATTTGTGGTTTCAGTAGCGCAAAAAATGTGAAATAAAATCCATGTCTGCTAGCAGCGAATTGTGCCTGAGAGCCACAGATATGAAGTCATTTCATTTGTTGATAGATAAGTCTATCATTCATGAACTAAGGAATGAAAGACTGGTCATAGAACTAAGGGGCGAAAGATTGGAATGATTTTGGGTTGACGCGTGACGGACAATGTCCTAATACACTTTAGAATTCTGCATCGTGAATCATTAACGGTGCAACTTGTTTTTATTTATTTAAAAGCGATAATCCTGTAGAGTCAGAAAGAAACAGAGAAGAAACTGATTCGAACAATAAAAAAATATACTAGAATCTTACAAAACAAACAATGTTCCTTACCGTAGGAAGAATTGAACCCGGTTACCTATGATTACCAACCACGGTCAGATCCCCTATGCTATCATGAGTTATTATTAGGTTAAATTTACTGAAGTTTACTCACATTCCTTTTATAGAAGAGTTATAATTGTTAACGTATAGCTGCTTCTTTGTTTAGCTGTCAGCAGACTTAAGGCCTTATTTATACCGATTGGTATTTCAAAATATGAAAAGGTAATATCTCGGTATGACACAGGTTGCCATACCGAGAATACTAGTAGAATCGTATTTCCAGAATTCTAGAAGGAGATTTTTAGTCGAGATGTCGGTGATTTTTTTTTTTTTCTTATTTTTGCTGCGATGCCAATCCTGGCTGTTATGTGCTGTATTTCCACTGTAAAGCAAAGCAACTCAATATCTCAAAACGCACCATCAGGATTCGACCGAAGAATTCACCCTTTTAATATTTATGTACAAGGAGAAAGAAGATTTTGAGGTTCGCTCAACCTCTAACTTTCAAGTGGCACTATTTTGGAATATATTATGTATCCAAATTCTTAAAGGAAAACAAAATTAGTTTTGCCTAAAAAGTTATTTTTGTGGAAACTACTTTTTAAAGAAGATTTAAAACTAATAATGCTCTAAAGTTTAAACTTAAAGCTCTAAAAATTTGAGACTTCCGCTTTAGACTCTTGTACACGAATACTTTTAGGGAGAGAGGGTTTACATTTAGTATGTACACACTAAAAAATCGTAGAAGATAGGGGTTATAAAGAAAGTCTTAAAATTGGGGGGGGGGGGTTGAAGACCTCAACACAACCACCCTCCACGAACAGGTCTTTTTTGCTTTGAAAGAAGACTATCAATTCGTTAGGAAACTCGATGTTGGGCTGCAATACTTGAAAAATGATGAGTGTCATTTTTATTTTTGGGTGTTTTCCAGTTTATATTCCAAGCTTTATGTGGTTAGAACCAATACAGTGTTGCTTCAAACACAAGGGAGAGCTTGAAAGTAAAATAAACAATATCTTAAAGGCTTTATGGATTATTATAGAGAATGTAGCTACAACAATATGCTAATCAGATATTGTGCTTCACAACACAATCTAGCATATAAATTATTTCGCTCCCTAAAATTCGGCTCCCATTAATGTATTTTATAGGATTAACAACAAAACAAGATAAAATCTGAATACACACCCAAAATACAGGCTGACAAAACGCGAAAACAACACAAGAGTAACTAGCTATAATTTTGTAATTGTGACTAGTTACTTACTTACTTAGGTCCCGGCCATCCTCGTGGGACGTTTTGGGGCCACTCCTCTTGCTAGCTCATGCGTAAGGGCTCGGTACATTGCTCTATCTGGTGCGATACGTGATAACTGGGCTATCTTGACGTTGTCGAAGTGGAAGTTCTCCATCCATCGTTTTCGTGGTCTGCCTCGTGGGCAAAGGCCATGGAGGGATCCTTCAAGGGCGATTTTCGAGGCGGCTCGGCTCCATTCGCTTGACGTGGCCGAACCAGCGCAGTTGTTGCTTCTTAATTTTACTGAGTATGGTTTCAGTGGACTGGAGCCTTTGACGTACTTCCACATTTGTGATTCGGTCAGTGCATTTGATTCTAGAATTGCGACGGAGGCATCTCACCTCAAAAGCTAGAAGTTTTATTTCGTCTTCGGTTTTCAGAGTCCATGTTTCACATCCATAAATAACTATGGGGATTACTAAACTGTTGAATAGGCGCATTTTGAGTTTGTTGGATAGGTGGTTACTTTTCCAGAGGTTGGCTAGTCTTCGGAAGCTAGAGCTAGCAAGTGCAAGTCGACGTTTCACGTCAGAGCTATGGCAATTATCTGAGGAGATTAGGCTACCAAGGTACAGGAAGTGGTCAACCGTTTCAACCTGTCTCCCGCCTATGGTGATAATGGGCGGGTTGTCTAGTTCACGTCTCGTAGTTACCATGACTTTGGTCTTGCTGGCATTGATCTCCATCCCGAACGGCTTTGTGGTATCGTAGAGTTTATCAGCTTGTGCCTGCAATTCTTGTGTAGAGTTGGCTAGCTCATCAATATCATCAGCGTAGGCAAGATTCTCTATTAGCACCCCTCCTATTGTTGCGCCATATTCCGACTGCATCATCGACAGAACGGTATTTAGAAAGAGGTTGAAGAGATGTGGTGATAAGATGCAACCCTGGAGTACTCCTGATGAAATTGTAAACTCTTCTGACAACCCATCAACGGTTATTACTTGGCCTCGGAACTGGTCGTACAGACTCTTGATTATTTGGACTATCTCATAAAGGATACCGTAGTGATGGAGGATATGCCATAGTCCTTCGCGCCATATCAGGTCAAATGCCTGACGGAAATCAACGAATAGTTGGTAGAGTTCTTGGTTGAATTCGATGTGTCGTTCCATGAGTTGCCGAACGAAAAATATCTGATCGATTGTTGATCTTCCAGGGCGGAAGCCGGCCTGATATTCTCCAATGGCAAAGGCAGTTGTTGCTTGTATGCGTCGGAGTAGGATTTTTGTCAGGACACGTGACTGATGGCTCGTGAGGCTGATCGGACGGTAGTTTCCGCACTCTTTCTTTGACCCCTTTTTGTGAATGGGTACAATGGCAGCCTTGCACCACTGACGGGGTACGTGGCCGGTTTCCCACACCGCAGACACAATGGCATGGTACAGATCAGTTACATCATCCGATCCGACGTTAATGAGTTCAGCGGTGACTCCGTCTGGGCCAGGGGCTTTTCCTTGTTTGAGCGACTTGATTGCTGACTCGGTTTCTGACTTGAGTGGGGGTGGTGGTCTGAGTTCTTGGTCGGGAATAGGGAAGCGGGTTAGTATTTTAGGATCCGCAGCTACTGGGGGATTCAGTTTATCGTTAAAGTATTCTTTCCATCTTTCAAGTTTCATCTTGGAATCGTAGATCTCATTTCCGTCTTTGTCCAGGATCACTGATGTTTGCGCCTCTTTTTTCCGGCTTAACTCGCGTACCATTCTGAAAACTGCTCCGCTATTCCCCTTCTTGAACAGTACTTCGCAGTCTTCGCATTTCTTCCGCAGGTGGTTACGTAGTGCCTTTCTGATCTCTCGCTCTACTCTTCTCTTGAGGAGCTTGTAAGTATCCCAACTGTGACGGTCGGATTTATTGCAAAAAAGTCGCTTATCCTCGCATAGCGCAATGATCTCATCTGTGATCCATGGTTTTTCATTTGGAGTTTTTCTTCCAAGGACGTCATTCGCTGTCTCTATGATTGCTGATGTAGCCTGCTCGGTCAGGGAGTCTATCTCATTAGCAGTGGTCAAGGGAGAATGATTTTTCAGGATCTCTCGGAATTTTTCAGATAGAGTGGAAGTGTAGGTCTGCCTTTTTGTGGGATCCCGCAGCAGATCAAGCCGGAATCTTGGGATTTTTGTTGCTTTTTGCAATTTTCTCATTCTTAGCTTGAACCTTGACATCAGGAGAGTGTGGTCAGAGTCGAAATCTGCTCCAGGTAATGCTACTGTGTCTAGTACGGAAAACTTCCAGCGCTTCGATATCAGGATATAATCAATCATGTTCTCGGTTTTACCGTCTGGGGATCTCCAGGTCACTTTACGTCGATGGCGGTGTTTGAAAATTGTGTTCGTTAAGAATAACTCGTTTTCTCGGCAGAAGTCGAGCAATCGTTCCCCTCTCGCATTGAGTTTTCCGTGACCAAAAGTCCCCATTATATCGGATCGACCGGTATTATCCATACCTACTATAGCGTTAAAGTCCCCCATGACAATCAGTATGTCTTTCTTATGGATTTGGTCAATGACGCTTTGTAGTGTGAAATAGGATTCATCGTATTCTTCCTCACTTCTGGCGGAGTCTGGGGCATAGACTTGGACGACAGAGATATTCTTGGCAGCTCCCTTTAGCCGTAAGACGGCTATTCTTTCTGAGACTGGGGTGAAGCAGATTAGAGATTTTTCGGCAGTTGATAATACGAAGAATCCTACACCTTGTCGATGAACTCCGTCCTTGCGGCCGGACAACAAGAGGGAGGCTCCAGAGAGGTTTTCCACACTCGTTCGGGGGAGGTGAGTCTCAGATAGCCCAATAACATCCCAATTGTACCTCTGTAGTTCTCTAAGGGCAAGATCTAGTTTTCCCGGTTTGGCAAGTGTTCGGATGTTTAGCGTGCTAAAGTGTAGGGAGGTTTTTGTCGGAACGGAACAACCGTGTGGTTTTTCACCCCGGGTGGGGGTCGTCCTAGACCTAGGATCGTCGGCTGCCCCGGACGCAGTAGCATGTAAAATCGCATTATTATCATTCAAGATTGGTTGTCCGTCGGTTACCCCGGACGCGGTAGCATGTAAAATCGCATTTTCATCCATCAAAATTGGTTGTTCGTCGGTTACCCCGGACGCGGTAGCAGATGTTCGTATAATACTGGACCCTTTTTTCATGATTTCAAGAGAGGTGGTTTCTTGGCTAAATGGGTGGTGGCGGCAAGTCACTCCTCTCCACCACCTTGAAGAGGCCGTTGTCCGTAAATATGGATCCTCTGCCCTTTCGCAGTTGTCCTCCTACAGGGGATCCTCCCACGATGGTGTTCTGCTTCACCATGCAATTTAACCCATTGCTGGGAATTTAACCCATTGCTGGGAACTTTACTGGTGACTAATTAATAATAATTAATATACTACTCCTTAGACATAGTCAGAATCCAGCATCCAATTATTTGGTTTGGGACGAGGGTCAATGGTGTGACTCTGTAAGCTCAGCCAGAGTCTACCCAGCTCTAAATGCGTACCTGGAGAAATCTTGGGAAGGTAAACAGGAAGGGTGTAAGAAAGCACAGGATGGTTGGCCCCGAACCCCCCATTTCACTTCCTGGCTGAAGGGCCAAGAATCGGGGATCAGCACCACCGGTAGGGACTGTAAAGTCCAATGCCGTATTCTTTACATTTACTTTTTTAGACATAGCAAAGGATAATATATATAACGTGAACCAGGGAAGTATATCAAAATTATTTTTGGTAGGGAAAGGATTAGAAAAAAATCAAAAAAATGTAAAAGGAATTGGCAAATTATCTAAAGAAAAAATATAGAGGAAATCGTGAGGGAAATTCAATTTTTTTGTCGTTGGCATTTGAACAGATAGAGTGAACCAATTAGAAGGAAACAGTTATGTGTTATCACTACGTCCACTGTGAGTGAGCCGGTTGGCATAACACCGTTTCTGTTTGAAGCTAGGATTAATTGGTATGCTTAGATCCCTTTAGAATCCGGCTTGGACAATTATTTATATAATTACACTACATCATTTATATAATCAAAAGTTACATTATTTGAAACCGATAATCAATTTATTACCTGAAAGCTTAAAAAATTGACAGGTATATTGTTTTTTTTGTGCGTGCCCCAACAGTCAACGCTATGAACGTCATGTTATGACATGCTATTTCACAATGAAAAAAGGCACCGGGGACAATGCTTTTGCTCATACTGCAGACTCAAAGTTGTCACTAGTTCCTATCAATTTAAAAACCAACGGGGAAGTCCCCGCTAGAATCGGTTTCCTTAACCAAAACTTGTTTTCTCAACGAATTACACTGATTAGAGTGTGAACGTAAAATTAAATGTTCATGCTTCTATCAGCTGATAAACCTTTTTTCTAGAGTGTATAAGAAACTGGTTTATTAACGAGCCGCAACTTCATTCCTGGAACAATCAATAACTAGGGGTGTGAGAGTCAGTAGATAGGCAAGTTTATGCTGTGGGATTGCCCGGCGTCTTTTACAAATTTACATGGTGTTGGGTCTACATTCGACATCCAATTCTGCAAACCTGTACCAATATGGGTCAGGCATATTATTCAAAAACTTTATTTTTTTCGGGGGGGGGGGGAGGGGAAAAAAAACAGTATGGAAACTATCAGAAAATATGGAAAACTCTTGAAACTTGGAGCTCCCTAGTTCTCTTGCTGATTATTAATTTAGAGAGAAAAATCCTCAATTGCCAGTTTTACATTTGAATTGCAAAAAAAAAATTAAACTGAATGTTTCAACCGCTTAAAATCTTCCGATATTTTCAATTCGTATAGAAAACTATAAACATCTGCTGTTCGTATCCGTATCAGCAAAAGTCAAGATAAAAAAAAAAATTGCCAAAAGATATACATTTCCATACTAGTAAAGGACATTTTTCAGTTTCCCCCTCTAAAGTTCTATATGTAGATCTACTGGGTAAAATTTCTTTTCTTTGCTAATATTTATTTTTGAAGAGGTGAAAAAAAAAATCTGGACCCCCTGTAGCTGGTGATCCCTTATCCCTACTTTTAATTTTTGTCGTGCGCGTTTATAACCTACATACATATAAGGAGTGACCCAGAAGAAATAGGACCTCTATTTTAGACATCCACGCGCACCGAAAATTATGTTTCTTTATTTCCTCCCGGAAAACTCTCTCTTACACATAATACATTTTTACAAAGCATGTTTTCATCAATTTCTAACTCCTTAATTCGAAAGATATCCAAGAGCACTGTTGAAACGGTTACATTTTTTATCTGTGATGAGCGGCAATAAAACTCAGAACGAGCTGAAACAACAAAGGTCGTATCCAGGGGGTATGGGGTTTGAGCCCTCCTCCCCCAAATATTTTTCCATCTCGTGAAAACATAACAAAATGAATATAAAAAAATCTTTGATGCAGTTTTTATAGTTTTTTGTACCCCCACCCCCCAAAAAAAAAAATCCTTGATACATTCTTGGAAACAACCCTCTAATAAGAGGCAGTTCCTGCCCCGATCACCCCTCTTTTTGTATTTATAATCTACCCTATTACCTACATCTTTTTGTACATATAATCTACCCTTGGCTGAAATTATATTTAAGAAAAATAGTTTTCTAAAAGAGTGAGGGACGTTTTAGCCAAAGATGGTGCCTGTTTTATAAAGAACTACCATGCCTCGTCGAAAAGAAACAGGTAGTGGGTACAGTACTGTAGTTGTGTAGCTCCAAATTGGCTACCTAAGATACCCGGAGAAAATGGTGCACCAAACACTTGCAGTTACAATTGCCTGTGAATATAAGCTGCAGGGTGACTTGGGATCACAGTATATAAATTATATATAAATTATAATTTTACGTATAAAAAGTAAAAGAACACGGAATTGGACTTTGCAGTCCCTACCAGCGGTGATGATCTCCGTTTCAAAGCCCTTCAGCTAGGAAGTGCACTACCCAGCCCTCATTTGCTTTCCCACACTCTTCCTGGTTACATTACCTTCCTGTTTTCCTGGTTGCTTCCTGTTACATAGAGTTGGGTCGACTCTGGCTGAGCTTATAGTCACGCTGCTGACCCCGTTCCCAGCCAAATAACCAGCGACGCCAGGACGCAAGCGGTGATCGAGGGGAGGGGCTCCTACCTTTTTTATGGTCCTCCTCATTAGACAATATGGTACTTTATAATTAAACGAAACGCGCTCAAGAATTACGCTTAGTATAGATATCAGAAAACCGGTTTCATAGCCACAAAGACAAATGACGGGTGACAGAATACATTGGACTTGTATAATTTGGGCTACATATTCGCACATTAGGGGTGGGGGATAGATTAGGTTGGGACGCCGTCTAAATACTTAAACCCCAGCCCCCCCCCCTTATGTGCAAATATATAGCCCGAATTATATTATCATATAAACTAAAGGTTATGTGAATGTTATATTTCATTAGGATTAACCTAACTTCAATTCTTGGGTATGTTTCGTTTAATTAACAAGTACTGGGGGCGCTTACCTTTTTTCCACTCTCCGCAATGTCCTACAATTCCCGAATAATTAGACTGATTTTGAAGTTTTGACGAAGATACCCCCATCCTATGGAATGGCTTAATGCTTAATTGCCTACGATAATTCTACTTCTTTTCTACTTTTTTACGCAAGAGACGGGCGTACATGACTTTTCACACACCTAACGTTACAAGTTGATTACCCAATACTTGTTTATTTCTTCATCATTTCTAGCAAGTAGCCTTGCAAATTAGTAAAAAAATATGGTTGCTGTGCCATACAAAATAATAATAAATGAGTCTTTTGCAAAGGGAGTTGGCCTTAACTAGTTTATTAAGGTTTCCCTCCCCCCCCCGCTCTCTCTCTCTCTCTTCTGAGGTAATAACACAAAACAAGACTTTTAAGACATAATAGGTTACAAATAGACCACTCAAACTTTCTTTTTACTCCCCCATCAGAATATACCCTCCCCCCGAAAACAATTTCGTACATTTTCCAAAACAGATACCATATGGGAACAATGGACAAATTGCGTAGCTTACATGCCTTTCCCCAGGGACTATGCGAACTCATGTCATCCCCAAAGGCATAGCTATTAGACTTGTCATCTATTCTGAATCAAATGGTTATCTCAAATTTGGTAAGATGACTTTGGGGAAAAAAAGGCATGGGTGGGGGGCTAGTTGCCCTCCTATATTTTGGGTCGCTTTTTCAATGGTGGAAGACCATGCTTAACGTAATGTAACTCAACCCCCTAGTATAAAAAATTAAGTACTTAATTTGAAAGGTGCTTGAAGGTCAACGCAGTGACGTAGTATGGAACTCTGCCACCCTACCTCTACCTTCCTAAGCCTTTGTACATCCATGAGCCAGTTATATACGCAGTAACAGGAAGGGGGCTTGGGGACCACCCCCTCCCAGAAGAAAAAGAGAAAATTTTCTTGAATTTTTTGCTATTTTTAATTCAAACCATCAAATAGTTGTTTTTGTTAACCCCCCCCCCCCCCAAACGATACAGGTTTGTCCAAACTCTTCTCGAAAAATATAAAATTTACTCTCAAGGATGTGGTACAGTTTTAAGACACGGATAAGGTGATTGATCTGGGAGTGAGTATATACTTGTAAATGTCAAAAGAGAAAAATTTTCTTGTGTGTTGATTGAGGTGATTGTCGGTATGAAAGGAAGCATGATGAATCATAGAGTATGAGTGTTGATTTCCTTTAAGTTCCCTGTAAAAAAAATGTATTATCCTTAGAATGTTGATTAATTGTCTAGTAGGGGTGGGGGAGGAGAGGAGGATTCAGAGAGTATTATTTCCCCGAGGAAGTGTATTAGTGTATAAGTAGTTGAAGTGTTCCTTTTCTTGGGCCATCCCAAACACGCTAATATGCGTCGGGACCTATTTTGATGATGTTGGTATTATATGCAGTTTTGTTAGCATTATATAGAGATTTGTATGTTGTTTTTTTTGTGACCCATCTGTTAATAAAAAAAAAGAGATAAGTCGACTGACAAACCCCCACATAAAAGCCCTGAAAGAGTTCTGCAGAATATGTAAATATTTGTTTTTACCATAATAGTTTAACTCATCATTTTCAAGAAGTTCCTTCAAAAAAAAAAAAAAAGATCGGAGTCATATAACCAAAAAGTAAGCAGATGAGTCACACTCCTTTTATTTAGACGGGAAACCTGAAGAGAGAAATTTAAATAAAGATTTTAGTGTTAGGAGGATAGTGTAGTATATAGAGTCAAGTCGCTTACCTTTGCCTTTCCATATGCTTCTGAGGCATAAGAAATGGCTGAATTTACAACTGGCAGTTTTGAAACTTTCTGGAAGAACTCCACATTGCTGCTTATCACTTCTAAAGGGGTACGATCCCCGGATTCAGCTGATTGAACCATTTCCCTATCAACAACTCGACGTCTTGCTTTTCTATACCTAAAATATATAGAAAGAGCATGACATATTTCATACACCGAAACCTTTTTTTGATAGAACTATCTGATAGTCACTGAAAAGAGGGACATACCCAGAAAGAGGGGGCTCAGGAGCCGGCCCCCAAACATCCACCATTATCTAGAATTGCTAGGCACTTCTTATTCATATTATTGAATAATTTTCTATAATGTTGTTAGGCCCCCCCCATGGAAAAAGAGGCCGTGTACGTGCCTCACACATAATATAAACATATCCGAGTATTTCAGCAGTTATAATGAATAGAAGATAGTTCAAGCTTGTTTCTATCAAGAATTAAATAAAGAAAAGCAACCTGGGACTGGCATCACAAAGAAATTAAATGGACGTTATTACTACGGTTATTGTCCGCAGAAAATTTTTCTATGGAATACGGTAGTCTAGATCTATTTTTTTTTTTTATAGAGGTAGAGAGCGAAGATGAAACTTACAATAAACAGCAACTACTCATTCGCAGTTAATGCAACATATATATGCAATATCGGTGCAAATAAATTTACTCGTGATATTTCCTACATTTGTAGAGTTCCAAAAAACTAGCGCTTTACTAAAAACACAAAATCGACGCAACAAAGCACGGTTAGGAGCAGAAAAGTTCTTAAATACCCTGCAAAAAAAGACTAGTTTATGTGGTTCTTAATCAGCTTTCAGCGAAGCACTAGGGCTGACCCATGTAAGTAATCACTTATCTCTTAATATAAAGCACCATTAAATGGAAAAAACAAGTTTTTCAACTGAAAGTAAGGAGCAACATTAAAACTTAAAACGAACAGAAATTATTACGTATATGTGGGGGTTCGCCCCCTAATCAATATCTCGCTCTTTACGCTAAAGTTCAAATTTTGGTCGAATCACAAACCCCTGAATCACAAAGGCCGTTTAATTAGAATAGAAGCTCTTTTGAAAGTACTAAAAAAAATTAGCGTAAAGAGCGAGGTATTGACTAGGGGGCGAACACCCTCATATACGTAATAATGTCTGTTCGTTTTAAGTTTTAATGTTGCTCCTTACTTTCAGTTGAAAAAACTTGTTTTTTAATTTAATTTCTGATCGTTTTTTAAATATTGCTGAGAAATCCGGCGCCCCCTTCACAGAAGTGTCCCTTCCCCAATGAAAACATCCTCCCACAAACCCCCTACTCTTACCCCCCCAACCACCAGAAAAATCCCTCCTGAAAACGTCTGTATACTTCCCAATAACCAATACTATACATAAACAATGGGCACAGTTCATAGCTTGCAGCCCTTCCACCGGGAACTGTGGGGGACGAAGTCATCCTCAACGACATATCTATTAGATTTTCGACTATGCTGAAGAAAATGGCTATCTCAAAATTTTTATCAGGTGACTTCGGGAAAAAAATGAGCGTGGGAGGGGGCCTAGTTGCCCTCCAAATTTTTTGGTCACTTAAAAAGGGCACTAGAACTTTTAATTTCCGTTCGAAAGATACCTCCTGCGATATCCTAGGACCCCTGGGTCGATACGAGCACCCCTGGGGGAAAAAACAAATAAACACGCATCCATGATCTTTCTTCTGGCAAAAAATACAAAATTCCACACGTTTGCAGATAGGAGCTAGAAACCTCCACAGTAGGGTTCTCTGTTACGTTGAATCTGATGGTGTGATTTTCATTAAGGTTCTATGACTTTTAGGGGGTGTTTTTCCTTTTTTCGAAAATCAGGCGAATTTTCTCAGGCGCGTAACTTCTGATGGGTATTCACGATACCCATGGTTTTCTCGACATTCTACGAACACTGGATTGATACGATCACTTATGCAAAAAAAAAAAATAATAAATAAATAAAAATAAACACGCATCCGTGATCTTTCTTCTGGCAAAAAATACAAAATTCCACATTTTTGCAGATTAGAGCTTGAAACCTCTACAGTAAGGTTTTCTGATACGTTGAATCTGATGGTGTCATTTTCATTAAGATTCTATCACTTTTAGGGGATGTTTTTCCCTTTTCTCGAAAATAAGGCACATTTTTTTAGGCTCGTAATATTTGATGAGAAAGACTAAACTTGATGAAACTTATATATTTGAAATCAGCATAAGAATCCAATTCTTATGCTGTATCTACTGGTATCAAAATTCCGTTTTGTAGAGTTTTGGTTACTATTGAGCCGAGTCACTTCTTACTTACAGTTCGTTACCACGAACTGTTTGAACAGATACGGTTAATGCTCTAGTAATCGAAACTAGCATTCCAGTTGGTTAGGGCAAGGCTGCAGCTGCCACTGAGAATTTAACAATATACAAAGATTCACATGGAAAAAAACACCAAGATATTAAATGATAATGACACATATACTTAATACATTTTTTGATGGTAACATTTATTATGTGTACTTTTCCCAAAATCCCTAATTCAGGACTGGAATTCATGACCTTGGGTAAAATCTCCAGAAGCGGCATCCCTGGTTTAGGGGACGTTTGGCATTTTGGTAATACATACGATTGACCGGAGTCTTTTAGCTCAACAATGTCCGAAGTAGAGGCCAACTATTACAGCTCTGTACACCACTGGGCATTGGAGGAATTAAGTCAAAGAAGTCAAAAACAATTCTAACCGTCAGAATAAGGGGTACGGGCAACTTATAAGAGTGGGAACTGGCGTTAATGTTGACAAAACTATTAACGCCATCTAGTGTTTGGCAACACTTGGCATTTTCCCAGTGTAATAATAAGCATAATGAGTTTAATAAATGTAATTTTTAAAATTAAGGTAGTTATAAGTGTTTGATGTCAATTCTTGACCAAAAAAACATTATAAAGCTTTAAAAATGCCAAGTATCGCCAAACGCTAGAGAGCATTGATAATTTTCGATTCAACACTAGCGCCAGTTTCAATTCTTATAAGTTACTCATACTCTTTGCGTCAGAAGGGAAATAGAACATTGCGCTTTTTTCCTATGATTAATATTTTTCGCAGTAGCCAGTTTTGTATTACGAGCGTGACTAAATAGTACTAAGTTTTTGATTTTGTCAAAATGAGGTATTATAACATCGGGCGTATTTCACGACAATTGCAGAGGTAAACCTAGGGGGTTGAAGATTACCTTTTGCCGTGAATTACTGACATTGGGGCAAGGTTAACACAACAATTATGCCTTTTTTGATGTTCTTTCCAAAATAATAACTATTTCACTCGCAAATAAACCCCTCTCCCCTGACGGTCCCGTATTTAGTCCTAGGATATAGTTATGTCCAAGACTAAAAAAAAAGAAAAAAAAAAGAAAAAACGGCAAAGCAGCATGTTTCCCTTAATCGTAACAGTAACAATACATAAAAGCGAAATAAGAACTGTAAGCAGGTGCACCAACCAGGGGAAAGGATAACATTTTCTCATTTCAAAGAAAATATCAAAAAAAATTTTTTTTTAAATAGAGGGGAGGCAGTAAAATCTAATGGGGCAATTTTCCCCCTGCCCCTCCAAACGGCACTCCTGAGTGTCAGACCAGACAAGTAAACAGGAGTCGAATCTTAATTCGTCACAAGACGAAAAATTAACTAATTTCTTTTGCCAGCAACAGAACAGATGGAATGACACATTAAAAACTTATGCTCTCAAAAACCTAACGCCTACATAATCTACATCTTGTTGAAAAAAAACCAATGAACTAGGAGAGAATTAATAAAAGCATGCTCATTGCACGACTGATGCACTCTTGGTGATAACACCTTTTCAAAATCTTTAATCTTTGGAGACTGTACAAATTAATGTTATCTGCGTAACGTAAGGGTCATACAGACACATCAAAAATGTTTGCATTGTCCGGTATTACAAGGCGCGAGCGTCAAAAAAGCACTTGGGATTCTGATATTAACAACCGGCAAGTCACACCAGATAAAACCAGGGTTGCCACCCCTAGTTATTTGTCACTATTTCTAGTAATTTTTATATTGCCTAAACAAAAAAAAAGTCGGTACTTGTCTAGAATCTGGATACGCACACGAGAAGTATAAAATAAAAACAAAATAGGATGAAAATATAATAGTTTAGAAACAAATTTGACCTATATATTTGCACATTAGGGGGTGGGGGTAAAGTATGTAATATATTAAATACGTATCCTAATCTAACCTAACCTAGCTACCATTTAGTCCCCCTAAACCCCAAAACACTAAAGTTTAAATCTTTGTCACGGAGTGAGCAACACCTCACGAGCTTGTTTATCAATAGCGGCTTTGAGATTTCGATGCGGTCTTTCTTTCGTGTGTACCCAGACTCTAGACAAGTACCAACAGTCACTAAATCAGCACATAAATCTCTAGATCACTGAAGAAAATCACTAAATCAACCAAAAAATCACTAGAATCTATTGGGGTTCTAGAACCTATGTCTAGTACTCTAGACAAGTACCAACAGTCACTAAATCAGCACATAAATCTCTAGATCACTGAACAAAAATCACTAAATCAACCAAAAAATCACTAGAACCTATCGGGCGGCAACCCTGAAAAAAATTATGCAATATTTGAAAATTGAGGTAGAAAACGTTATGTAGGATCTGAAAAAGACGACGAATTTCGTCTAGCGAACTGACGAATAGAACCCGAATAGTGTACCTGATTGAAAACGAAAAGGGTACTTGTCTATTATATAAAACACACTCGAGAAGTGAAGTTTGGTTAATGCTAATAATTAAAAAAAATATATGATGAAAATAGAATAATTTATAGTCATTTGTGAATTATTAAATTAGTTTGTTATTTTCATCATATTTTGTTTTATTTCAGTAGCATTAACCAAACTTCACTTCTCGGGTGTGTTTTGCATAATAGACAAGTACCGCGAAAAGTAGCGCCGATTAAAGAAAATATAAAGGGGGGGACAAAATGTATGTTTTTTAATACAGAGAGGAAAAGTTACCATTTTTCAATGAAAAATGCAAGAAAAGGCATTTTTCAATGAAAATACCCCCAAAAGCTATTTTTCAAAATCTAGGGGAGCAAAAAAAAGGAATAATCTAATGGGAGAATCGGCCAATTGTGGAAATGGAAAGCAAAATTCTTTGAAACATATTTAGAAAATTTGGAAAAATTCCTTCAAAAACCTATTTGAAAAAGTATTTTCCCTATTTGAAGGGAAAATACGGTAAATATTGAGCAGTTTACATTTTTGACCTACGAATAAAGTGCATATAACACTCCATTGCTTTTTTTATGCTCTTTCTGAATAATTGCCTGTGTCGCAAATTGAATTTTAAGCCCTTTACAGACCCTCAAAGATTAAACCTTTTTCTCTTCTTTTGGATATGATTTATTTTTGTTACAACCGGTTTACCCGTAACTTCAATCGACAGTGACAAAATCAAGAATAAAACGTGACAAATATATATGTTCAATCCCATTATATGGGCCTGTCTAAAAAGTCAGGTTCGGTTAATGCTAATGAAATAAAATAAAATAGGATGAATATATAATAGTTTAGAAACAAACTTAGGCTATATATTTGCATATTAGGGTGGGGGTGGGGTGGGGGGTAAAGCATTGCATATATTAAATACGTAACCTAACCTAGGTACCTCCCCCCTAAAATCCAAAAACACACAGTTTAATATCGTATACGCAATGAAAAGCTTGCTATCATTGCCTGCTCTACAACAGTTAAGACGTCACAAAACGGGTTTTATCATTGCCAGTCTATAGTGATTAAGCCGAGAGGCCCATGTAATGGGATTGTACCAATATATAATATGGGTATGTATATTCGGGTAATGTTAGAAAAGTTAGGTTAGATTAAAATTGAATTTGCGACAAAAGCGATTATTATAATCAGAAAGAGCATAAAAAAGGCATCGAGTGATAATGTTCACTTTATTCGTAGGTCAGAATTGTCGACTGAGAATACTATATTTCCATATAGTACTTGAAGACCTATTCGAAGAAATATTGGAAGTTTAGAAGCACCTATTTGAAGAGAAGCTTTTCGACTAAAACAAAAACAAACCAAATATTTGGATGAATAAAGAATATTTTTCTGTCGCCTGTGAAATAAGACCTAGCTGTTGAACTGATATTGACCAATCAGAACTTAACATTGATACTTATTTTTACTGATTAGTTAGAAGAAGAACAAACATTTCCAAGAAAGAAGGATTTCAAGAAACGTAGAGCCACATTAAAGCTTAAAATGAGCAGAAATATTGCCATATAATAATTCAAATTTAAAATCAAACAGAAATTACTATGAGTGAACTAATGAAACCCAAAACGGACAGGAATGGCAGATATTGAAAAATCTAACACATGCACCTATTGCTGTGGATCAATAGATAAATCTCAAAGTGAACAGAGTGTTGAATGAATAATCAAGTCAAGCATAAAACGGACATTAGTTACCACACAAAAGAGCGTAAATTTTCTGATGAGATAGCTAAGACACAGATGTACCATTAGAAACAGAACTTCATCCTGAACCTGAACATAACATTCATTTGCGTCGAAAATGAACTTTACCCCCCCCCCTAATGTGCAAATATATACCCTGAATTGTATATATGTAATGACTTTCCATTATTTTGATAAACTGTTAAATCAATTTAAAGAAAAGAACGATTTAGAGAATTCAGTGCATTTATACATCTCAGGGTGTATATTTGCACATTACAGGCTGGAGAGGGTGAAAGCTCCTTTCTGCCGCAAATAGGTATTATATTTGGATTCAGGATGAATTTCTGATACTATAGATATGTCTATTTCTTAGCTATCTCACTAGTGAGTTAATCAGAAGATTTACCCAAGAGTATTACTATCGCACCCAAGGTAATTATATAAGATTCCACTATTGACATAGGTCCAATGTAAACAAACAACTCGATCCCTTTTTTATGTTATTTCTAAATACAATTATTGTTTAACTCGCAAAGTAAATTTAAAATCCTTAAATAAACCAAAACTTGGCACCTTTTTCTTCACTTTTTGGAAACTTCCATCTCGAAACAACCTTAACACATCCTAGAATACTTACAGTATTCCTAAACCAGGTCTGTTCCCCCTTACCCCCCCCCCCCATCCCTTCCCCTCTCATGAGAAAACATATAGTCCAAAATGCACAGTCAACGATTGGAAACTCAATTATATGTAATTTGAACTACATGTTTGTTAATTAGAGGGGAAGAGATGGGGGGGGGGGTAAATTCAAGCAGTCAGCATTTGGAAATTATCTAGGCTAAGTTAAGTTTTCAGAACGTTTTAAAGTAGTTTCCAGAATAAGGAAGTTTCCAAAAAGTAAGGAATTAGGCGTCACTTTAGTGTCCATTTAAGAGCTTTAAATTTGCTTCACGAGTGTCATGATAATTATATTTGGAAAAAGCTGTAGTTCGTTCGCCTTGTCCCTATATCAGTAGTAGAATTTTGCAGCCTGAACTCTTCAAAGGCCAGAACGTCATTGAGGGGTCGTCTACTTTTCGTGACCTGTTTGGAAATAAATGTTCAGCATAAATGAGGCCTGAGAAAAATGTTTTGAGTTTCATAACTTTACTAAATCTGGACCACAGTTTATAGAATTAGCAGTATAATCATACCCTATCTCCCCCATTATAAAAACCCGGACCAAGGTGCGAGTGCTCCAGAGAACGTTTTTGCAGATAATAAACATAAGCGGCATTGGATCTTTTCACGGGTAGACAAGTCAGATTTCTCTTGGACACGAAACAAGTGGAAACCCGCTATTACAAATAATGCATTTTGTAACCATTTCTCATTGATTAACGGAAACAGACTAACCCGCTAATGTAGAAATAAGTGGGAGGAGCTGTTTGTTCGTACCGAGAATGAAGACCAGAAATGATCTGCGATAAACTTACTGGATAATTCTATAAACTGTGATCTGGACGAAAAGAAAAATGAATAAAATACAGGGGTACTAGGCTAACCTAGATATGGCCCTGGGCTAAATACAAAAGTCTGTTCTTTATTGGTTGCACCATTTTGTTATAACCTAGGGATATATTCAGGCGTTAGAAAAGGGGATCTGGAATGCTGTTCAACTGGAAGCGACTCTGGCAATAGAAAAATCTAAGATGTCTTTGTCACAGAATGCTGCTCTCAGGGGAGGGACTAGACTTGTGTGACCAACACAGGAAAAACGCTTAATTTAAGATTCTTTCAAGTAATTTATTAGCTAAAAGATAAACATGCAATCCTGCTTCCTTTCAAGGCTTTTTCCAACTATAATAATCATTACCATCATAAGTGCCCCCCCCCCTTATGCCTTGATATAGCATTAGGCTACGTAAAAAACGTCCTGATTTTTGGGATTTGCTATAGTTTCTTACTTATTTATTACCAACAGTTGAGGCATAAGAGGGGTAGTGGTAGTGGTTAGTACATTTGAAAAATGCATTGAAAAGTGACTCGAATTGTATAGTTTATCTTTCAGCTCGTGATTTAGTCGAAAAAATATCCGTTTACAAAAAGACACTTAGGCCGTATTTTAGCAATAAGATCTTACATCTAAGATATTTCATCTTTCTGCAAAGATTATCGTTTTATCAACTCATGTTTGTTCTAAGATCTTACAGCTCACTGACGTTAGCAAAATGCGTGAAAGACCCGTCTTTCTGCCATATAGAACAATGATGAGAGAACTTTGATGATATACTCATCTTGTTCTCGGACCGCTGATCAGAGCAGAATGATCAAAGAGGTTTGCATAAAAACGACAAAAGATGTAAGATCTTAGTTCAAAGATTTCACTTTTTTTCTGACAAAAGATGTAAGATCTTAGCTCATTGATGAGTGAAAAAACGGCCCTACTGGCGAAGCAAATTTGCAAAATGCCGACTCTCCCAAAGGAGACATACATGCTAAAACAAAAAGAGAGGCATTTTTAGGTTGCTAATTTTATGTTGTTGTTTTTTTATGGCTAAAATTTTCTTTGAATTTTTTCTCTTGTGTTGAGTCTCTTAAAGGTGTGAATATATTTTGCCGAAAAGGTTTTTTGTATTTGTTTCATTTTTCATTCTCCCCTATTTTTTTTCCTGGTCATAGTCTTACGTGGGGGACTATGTTGAAGCGTTTTTGTTGTGATTTTTTTATTGAATAAATTGATTAATTGCATAGAGTAATCGGTATTGCAACATGTCAAACAATGGATAGAGCAACAAGCAAATATATTATTAGGGCCTGTGGCGTCGTTAAGGGGGGGGGGCAAGGGAGGCAGTTGCCCCTTAATAACTTGGAGAAAAATTACTATATAGCCCATGGCCCTTGACTCTCCGGAAATGAACCCCTTTTGTCCCCCCCCGATAGAAATTCTTGAGCTACGCCCCTAATTAGGGCTATATGTGTCCTTTAATAGGGAGTGGGTGCATAATCAGAGTAAAGACGGTTATGCTGAAAAGGAGCATAAAATAAGGTACCTAACAGTGCTATTTTATTTTATGTTAATTTTGTCTATAGCCTAGAGCT